>JAGDQP010074783.1:0-10232 GCA_022664845.1 Lepisma saccharinum | reverse complement strand
TTCATTTTATGAAGTTCCCGTCGCACTGTTTTTGATGAAACCGGGTTCTGTAGGCTGGAATTGAGTTCAGACGTAATTTTCATTGCAGTTGTCTGCTTTTTAGCTGCTACAATCCTTTTTATTGCCTCCTGTCCCTATCGGACAGGATTGTCTTTCGACCGCTGTTGTGCTTTGCAGACGTTGTTTGCCCATGCATTGTGTATGCCCTCGTGACATTGGACACAGTGCCTATCGATACCCAAACAATGGTCGCCACTGTTGTCACTGAAGCTCCAACCAGACGGGCACCAACGATCATGTCTCTTTGGAAGTCTGTCAGGTGGCCCATTTTACCGCACCACTTGCACACCACGACACTCACAGGTGAACTGGGTACTGCTGACGGAAGAGACGTGTTTTTAGATTTTTTATCCAACCCCTGTATATATATATATATTATTTTGGGGACATAAATTTTTGTGCAACTCTTGACTGTTATATCAAATGGAAATTTTTACAAGAGCTTTAAAATGAGCTACATAGTGCACGCCATTGCTGCCTAATAAGTATTTTTTTTTAATATAAAAGCACAGAACATTTTACTTTTTGAACTTTCATATATTATTAAACAGTACGTCAAAAATCGAAAAAATAATATTCTGTAATGGACATTTCCGATTTCACCGTCCTTATATATTTTACAACTTGTTTGTGTACTTCAGATTAAATAATATATATACAATTTCAGCACTACGAGTTTCCGTTACGTAGAAATATAGTATGAAATACTGAGAATTCAATCTCCTATGTTATACAACGAAAATCATACTCTGATTGGTCTGACGTAATCAGTCTGTACTATTTCCGAAACTATATGCTTCTCCCTATGTTACGTTCTTTATTCAGAAGTTTGAAGACGAGAAAACAAAAAAGAGTAAGAACATTTACATCATCACTTAACGAAATAATTAATGTACAAATCTGCAGAACACGCTTCAATAAGTTAAAAAACCAAACCAATATTTTAAATAACAGAAATTGCTCGAAACAATGACAGGGAGCAGTCTTAACTTGCAGTGCTCTTCTTATTGCTGGTTTGTATCAAATTCGGTGTCTTGACAATTTGGCGCAATTGGTTGGCGCATGGAACTTTTAACTTTTTATACTTTCACCTTAGGTTGTTCGAATCCTATCAAAGACCGTGTTTTATTTTACTTCACGAAACGCAAGAGTAACTTCAATGCAAAAGTTTCATGTTTCGTTTTTGTTTCTTACACGATTTTATTATTATTTTTTATAACGACATATCAAAACTATTCAATATATTCGCGGGCTACAAGTAGTACGTTAAATTGTTAACAGATGGCGGTAACGAACACTATTAATACATGTGCTTTTAAGTTCTTGAAAAATACTTCACTAGCATTTGTTAAAAATGTATATGATTGTTGGATGTAAAATCCCGCATTTATTTTACAGAAAAAGTAGGTAATTCTTTATAAAAACAAGAGTTCTAAAGAGCATTATTAGAATATATCTCATGGTTTAATCATGAAAAAAGAGCTGCTATAAATTAGTGTTGAAGTTACCAAAATATATCAATATCTTAAAAAGTATTAAAAGTAAAAATAAATTTTAAATGAATAAAACGAACTAAATGACATGTTAAGGCATACAGAAATGCTATTTAGCACTTCTACTATTTCTTTCGATTCATGTTTGCTTTCTCTTTTAAACAATACTAACAAATCAAATATTATCTGTATGTTAATGACAAGCAGTCAGCAGACTGATTACGTTATAATATGGCGGCGCCCGATTAAGCGCAAGACTGAGACTGCTTCGAAGCAAGGCTTCATAACTCTTGATAAATGCATAACAGAATGAAAAGAAAGCGTTTTCCGTAGTCTACTTTCACAGAAGAATTTGTTATTGCAATACAAATACTACCGGAAATGTCCATTGCAATTTCAACAGATACTTGCAAAAAAAAAAGGCCTAGAAATATGAGTGAGTAAGGTAGAATTTTGTGAAAATGTGTGTTGATTTCAAAGGAAATGACCAAGTTTTGTGTATAACGAATGCATAAACTTGCTACAATGAGAGTGGCACAGAACTTGCCTAAATGAAATATTTTACAGCACATCCCTTGTGGCCGAGCAGTTTTAGGCACAAGGTTATCGTATATTTGATGCCTACTAGCATGGGTTCGAACCCAGTATTTTTCACAATTATTTTTTTTTAAATATTTCCAGCTTGGTCAGAACGTTACATTCTCGTTGTCTAACAATTGCAAATAGCATTCACGTTAAAAATAAGAATAATTATGGTGATGTTTACTTGCAAATGTTTTGTAATGAAAAAGAGAATAAAGATAATAATGAGAAAATCTATAGTTTTGGCTATAGTCTGTTCCGATGCGTTCAGTAGTCAGTCACGGGTTCGAACTAAAGTCCACGCGCACCAAGAAATAAATTGTTATTTTGCCTAATGCTACATGCAAGCTTACTTGACAATTGTTTTGTATAACTTCCAGCTTTAATGTACACGTAGGATCGATCTCTGCTCATGCCACGTGTGTTTTATGGAGAACAAATACTATGTGAGTGGGTTTTCTCAGTATCCTCCGGTTTCCTATTAAATTCCTCATAACACCAATTCATCCCATTAGAATATATCCAAACTGAGCCAACGTTGCCTTAAAGGCCTTAAAATTAAATGCAATTAAAATTCAAGTATAAGTATACAGGGATTATCCTTTATTCTGCGAACGGAAGGAAAAATGGGACTAGAGCCTAACCTCCAATGAATCATTCGCCAGATTCGCGCTGTGTAAAGTATATGTGCGCAGTGACGCCAGTAGAGGAGTATATTAATATTATTGCTCGCTGAAATGATAACTATGCAATGAAGTTTGAATCTTGTCCTGGAAGTGAAAAACTAAAACATACAGTGACGCGCACTTTAATTTTGGTGTTTAATGGCACGACGATAATTGTTTTTTAACATTATAACTACATATACTGGCCACACAACTACTGATATTAGACTATAATACAACAAATAATGGAGCATTAAGAAAAGTTCAACCACAGGTTGAAGGTCGTGAGGTTTGTTGTACCGAATCTACTTTACCAGAAACTCTAGTGCCATCCTTAGGAGCGCATTTCGGCACTTTGTAACAATGTTCTCACTGAAGATGTTCAGTAATTATATTGAATGATTCTGAAATAAAGCATTCACTTACTTTCCTAATGAGAAAATTACTTACTTGTGAAAAATATTTTAAGAAGACTACCTTTCCCCTCGTCAGCTATAATGTGTTTTAACCTAAACAGAACATAATCAAACTGTCAGTCTTCGTTGTAATATAATACACTATAAAGACATTTCTTCCATAATATGCAATGGTACAGGTCGGGAAACCGGGACCGTCGCTCCAAAAGGCTTCTGCCACTAACTGGGAGGAGACTCCTTAATTCCACTTGCTAAGGCTTAAGGCAACCGACCGGGGTAGAGGCCTAATGACCAATCCATACGTTCACGTCGTGGGGTCTGTTAGTACCCAAGCAACTGCTTGGCGAACGAACATGGATGGGCTGCTCACCAACACGCATTAGCTGACAGCGTGGTGAGTCAAATATCAGCAGTCCTCATTTCTTTACACATGATGGTACAAGTAAAGAAACAGCCTCGGAGGACCTTATTGCCCGGAGGACGGAATGCAGCTGGCAACGGCAGCGGTCAGTCCTGCAGAAAGTCAGAGGGACAAAATGCCCGGGTTTGGACTGTAGACTGCCATAACACCGACACGATAACTCGAACGGACCCATACGTGGCGACTCTCAACTTTCACTGACTTGCAGGAGAGGACAAATTGGAATAATTGCAGAATGAACTCAAGAGGATTAAGTGGTACATCATAGGACAATCAGAAGTGTGGAGGAAGAATGAAGAACAGTTGGAACTACTGTCGGTCTCCTTGTCAGCAGTACTTAAATCACATGAACATCAAGGTATCTTAAATGCGTATATCAAGCGACTGCGAAACATTTATTCGACTGCCACATCTGTCATTAAACTACATCAAGAAAGTGAAAAATTTAAAGTTGGAAAGGGGATACGGCAAGGGGATTCAATTCCCCCAAAACTGTTTCCTGCTGTCCTAAAGAGAATGTTCCAAAATTTAAACTAGGATGAAGTTGGATTTAAAATTAATGGCGAGTATCTTCATTACCTACGATTCACTGTTATTATAGTCATGCTTACTTCAAATGCGAAAGAACTACAAACCAGAATGGAAGAACTGAATAATGAGAGTTCGAAATTAGGCTTTAAAATGAATTTAAGTAAAACAAAGGTCATATACAATTAACATGCTGCAAAAAGGGAAATAAAGGTTAGCGGAGAGACAACATTCATAGTTGATGAGTATGTTTACCTAGGCCAGCTCAAAACATCGAATTCGAAGTTGACTGATGAAATAAATAGAAGGTGTAAAATTTCGTGGAGTTCGTTTGGAAGACTGCATTTTATTATCGAAAACAAACTACCAATGTGTCTGAAGAGTAAAGTCTATAATCAATGTGTCTTACCTGTGATGATGTATGGCTGTGAAACTTGGACATTGAATGCGCAAACGACTCAAAGATTGAGAGCCACACAAAGAGCAATGCAGAGATGCATGCTAGGAATAACCAGGAGGGACAGGAAGACAAATGAATGGGCTCGTGCACAAACAAATGTAGAGGATGTAATCAAGACTGCGAAGAAGGTGAAGTGGAAATGGGTCGGTCACATAGCTAGACGAACATATGGAAAGTGGACGACAAATGTGTTATATTGGATTCCTAGAGAAAATAAACGACCGAGACGACGTCCAAATGCAAGACGGGTTAATGAAAGACGGGTCAAGCGCTTTTTAGGAGCTACATGGATGAGGATAGCAACAGACCGAGCTATGTGGAAAGAAAAGGGGGAGGCCTTCATCCCGCAGTGGATACAAATCGACTGAATATGATGACGATTCAATGGAACTCTACGGGAAATTTAAAATTGTCCGCTTTCTGACGTTTTACTCTGATAATAATAATAACAACAACAACAACAATAATAATAATAATAATAATAATAATAATAATAATAATAATAATAATAATAATAATACTTGTGAGTGTAGCTTTTGGATTTGCCGAGTGAAATTACTGCATAAGATGTTATTGCTTGTTTTATATTTCCTGAATTTCTGTTATTTTGAATATTACTGGGCACTATTTTGTCTAACAGTATTCTAATAAATAACTTTCCGCGTGCATTTTGGTGTAAAAATCTAACAGGAGAAATCCATTTTTCAATGATCAGCTCTGAACTGAGGAATATTTAGCGTATGTTTTTAGTTGTCAACGTTTATTTTTAGCGGTAACGTGCTTGAATTTCCAGTAGTACAGCTAGGCAACATAAGTTCAAACCCTGCTCAAGCCAATTGTTTTATTAAACGATTGTGATGAATCGAACAGTGACTTTCATACTAAACGGAGAATCCATAGTAACGTGGAAGGAAACATGTGAGTCACTATACAGAAGAAAGCGATTTACGAATGTTGGTTGGGAAGGGTAAAATAAAGTCTATGGGAGCCCTGGAAAACTAAGAACCCCTGATGACTCTAAAGTATCAACTTTTCATGTTATTATTCATGGGAAGAAACACTATACCATTTGTGAAGTTGCATTTAAGCAGGAAGCTTGCCGAGTAGTAGCTAATCCTTCTATCTTTCAAAAGGGAGATCTGGATTCCCTTCCCGTTCAGGGAGTTTCTTTTTTCGTATAAAACTGGCTGTATACATAGATGCATCTCCGGTTCGAGAACTTACGAGGCATCAATGGCGACAATCAGAGTAAATAGAGCGTGTCTTCTTTAGCATAATGATAATGTAACTCTCATATTTTTCTTTGGCCTTTCCCTTTCCCTATGTTCATGACGTTTCCTTAACATATCTTTGTTTCTTTCACTTCTTCTGTCTCTATTCACCGTTATCAATTTTATTTCTTGCTTCTCTCTCTCTGACACACACACTCGCTTTTTGTGAATGTGCGTGTACGCGTTCGAGAGCTAAAACGTTAGAGAGAGATAAAAAATGAAAAGGTAGGTATAATTGTTTGTTTCTATTCAATGCTATTCTTCTCTGTCTCTTTATCCCTCTCTCTGTTTCTCTCACTTTCTCGCTCCCTACCTCTTTGGGTGTGTGTGTTTGTCTTTTTGTACATGTATCATCGAACAAGAGAAGTTTTCTTGTATTGCATAATTATGATCCCTGCATGATGTCGATCTTAGTATTTTCCTTTTCTTTGCATTTATTCCTATCCCTTACAACCTAACGTGAATTCAAGTTCTGCCTATCTATCTCGTGGTTCTGTTAATGATGTTTGACGAATCAATTTTTTATTTCTCCAAGTGGAGGAATATCCTGGCATGCCATGTTTTGGCGCATATTTGTACTGCTGTTTTGGTTGTCTAACTATTAGGTGTACAGTAAAACAATTCTCCTGGAGAAAAGAACTATTATTTCTTACAACTCCAACTTTATTTATTTTTGTAAATGACTGTACCAATCATGGTATGAGTCCCCGTGGTTCAGATGGTAGTCCGTCTGACAACGAATCGGTCGGTCTTGGTTCAAATTCCGACCAAGACACCATATTTTTTTCTCCCAGTGTTCCCATGCCTGGCGCTCTTATGTGCACTTATCCTCCTATCAAATTGAATACCGAAGTGTCCTTGATACACCTGCGCATCTTGGGAAGATAAAGGCAGTCTAGCGTGGGTTGACAACCCCACCACACTTAGTACCGTAGGTCAAGAAAATGTGGAGCACTACCTAAATATCCTCAAGCACCGTTCATTGCACGCGCGTTTTACACAGCTGTACTTTTCTTACCTTACCAATAATGGTAGTAGTAGTTGTTGTTGTAGTTGCAGTAGTACTTGTAATATTATGTGTAGTAATAGTATTGGGTTTCCAATGTATTTTCGTCATGTATATAATCGTTCTTAGGCCTTGTATTTATACTGCAAGTTACAAGAAGAAATGAATTCGCTGACAAGGCAAGGTGAAAAAATGGAGGAAAAACGCTAGAGTTTTGACACTATATCATCGTCTTCCGCACAAACAGCGAATATTATCACATGCATTTATTCTTAAAAAGACGCTGATAACTAAACCGAAGGTTTGTTTGTTTCACCACGATTTAAGTATACATGTAGAACCTGTACATTGATTTCAACCAAATTTTGGGTCCAGGTGTAGGAACTTTAGGCTAAGTACTTTAAGTCACCTGAAGTAACTGTGCATCAATCTAAATGATAGAAACAGTAATTCATTGTTATTAATGATTTAATAAATACATTGTTTCATTTTAGGTCGGATATAAATAAATACATAAATAAGATTTTCTAAATTTCCAGTTTATATTGTTGAAAGCCAAAATTGTTTTTATTTAATGTTTTAGAGCAGATTAAATGTGATGTTATTAAGAATTTAGTGTTGTAAAAGTAGTACACTACTATTTATTCTTTTAGTACTTGCAGAAGTATTAGTAGTGACAGTAGGTAGTGTTAGTTCAAGCAAAGGTTTATCGTATATTTAATTAGTATTCAAAGGTTAATATTAATATTCCTAGCTATTTTTTTAGAATGTAAAGGAATATAATATATGTGACATATTCAGATCCAAAGTAGTAGTCAAGACAACGTTGCATTATTATTATACGTCATTCATATTCCATTGTTATCTCCAACAACCACTTCTCCTTCTGGAAAACCGAAGTTTACCTTACTTAAAATCTTCTAAATCAATCACATTTTTATGCAATTCCATCCATGCTATTATCAGCATTCATAATATCCATTGTCGCATAGACTTCATCAAAATTGAATATATTCAGTGTCGCATAGACTAATCAAAATACTTTATATCTAATATCGCATAGAGTTATCATATCCATAGTCATCATCATCCATGGCGGGGCGTATTTGCTAATAATCTCGTATGTATAGTTTTTCATTTCAGAATTTCTATACGAAAAGTGACTGACTCGGGGTGCCACTTTTCGATATCAAAGTTTGGAAGGATGTTTTCTTTTCTTGCAATCTTAGACAGTGCAATCCTAGATTACTTGCTGAAATCTGGTGGATACATCTGAAATAAATCTTATTCTCATAGGAATCACAAAAATGAGATGTTGCTCTACAGCAATATTCTGTGTTGGCCATCATACTTAACACATGCTCTTTAGTTGCAAGTTCCATAGATATCTGGTTTGCGTGAGTTCAAATTTATCATATTAAGCTCGTGTTTCAGATTTAGCTTCCTGGTACTTGTTTCCTGTTCAGATATGTATCTGGCCTCGGTGGATTCGAAGTTATATTGTCACCAATTGTAAGTGTAAGTAAGAGGTTTTCGCATATACATCTTTAATTAGTATTCAGAGGCCAATATTAATATTCCTAACTATTTATTAAAATGTCAAGGAATATAATCAATGTGACATATTCAGAACCGAAGTAGTAGTCAAGACAACATTGCATTGTTATTATATATCATTCACATTCCATTGTTATCCCCAACAAGTAGTAGTTCTAGTATTAGTTTTAGCATTAGTAGTAATTGCAATAGTAACAGTAGTATTAATTGTAGTAGAAGTAGTAATACGACTATTAGTATTGTCAACGTATTTTACTCTCCCCAGAGCAACGGGCTAGTAGTGTATAAATTGGAAAGTATTATCTGCCCTTCTCTTTTCCTCCTTGCGTTTCCAGCGAAGTTTTGTTTTACAATTTGTGGATATTTTTTATTACTAAGTCTTATTCGAGATTATATCAAAAATATACTGCAAACACTTTCTATCTATATTAGTTTACTTATATTCCTTTAGCGTACGTAATAATTATTTGATTTTTTCTCGACGACAATATTTAACAAGTCATGTTAATTGTAAACCTTTACTTATTTCTATATTATCAATCTTTAGGCTGAGAGAACTGTACATCAATAATAGATGTACCGCTACAAATAAGCAAGCGTCAAACGGTATTAAAACCGAAAAAGTCCTCGACATTTACGAACCATAAATTTATATTTTAAGAGACTTAAGATTATTCGCCCTTACAGAGGTTTAGTCCGTGCTGTCCAATCATTTGCTATTATCATGAGAGAGAAAAATGTAAAGGACAAGTTTTTTATTCTAGATATCATTCTAGAATTTACGTAGTTGGGCTACTCGAACCTGTATCATTTAATGAGTTTTTCTGTTGTAAACGGTATTCGAACATCTCCACTTTCCCATTACTTGATCGAATTCAGCTACCAGAAGCCTAAGCTACGACAGCTAGGAATAAAAGTTTCTCAAATAACTAACTTGGAAAAACGTTTTAAACTTTATTTTGTTTGGGCCAGTTTTAGTAACTTTGACTTCAGTTCGTTACGATAATGAATACGATGCTAGTTAACGTTCAGATCCATGCCCGAACGGCATTCAAACCCGTGACTTTCGAGTCGCTGTCTTAGCCACGCAACCCACACATCTGCCTGCCCCGCTCAAATCACTAACTTGACATATAAAGTATGGCGTATGGGAAATGTTATATAATTACATTCCAATGAGAATTTAATACATAGTATCCAAAATGTTATTGAAAAGTTATAAATGTTAATATTTTGCGAACAGATTAAAAGAGGTCAAATATCCCAGGTATTTTTTTAAAATAATAATACAAGGCGTCGTCGACCTTAGTACAGTTAGCTTTCTGGACGGTCTGCGTATTGAAAAATTGGAATATTCGAAATTAAGTAGAAAGTCACTGTGGAATAACGACGTTGTAACAGAAATATAAAGAATGCAAAATTACAGATCCACTAATTTATAATAGTTAATAAAGATGAAAATTCTCAAATTCATAACGCGTATAAAATAATTAAATTGTTTTCCAAAAAATGTATTATAATGTACTAAAAAACAATTTTGAGGCAGAAACCAATTTCTTGCTCTCTCTTTTATTAGAATATACTGAAAAGGAAAATAACTGTTTGTAAACGTCTTGGTCTCTGGCGTTGGCGTTAGCACTATATCTGGCATTGCTGGATTAAATTTAAACGTAATTTGACAATTGAGGATTTCTCGTACTTAAGGGATCTCTCTTGCGAATAATAATATAATCGAACGTAGTAAATAATACCAAAAACTCATTAGGATCGTTT
>JAGDQP010074781.1:0-10232 GCA_022664845.1 Lepisma saccharinum | reverse complement strand
TCCATACACAACGAAAACTTGTAAGCTCGGTATTTTTAGGCCGTTATGAGTAAATAATGACTTCTGCCCGACACGATTCTAGTAGCTGTTACAGAACCTTGGAGACACTGGTCTGACGTCTCAGATCACACGACTACCGTGATCGGCTCATGCACAACGAGTTATGTGATGCTGAAAATAAGAATTGAAGACTCTCGAGGAAATACCACACTCCTATTACCGAATATCGATCTTCTCGGGATTCATAAAAGTGTATCAATGAACACTACTGTATAAACATATACCATCACGAATCCGTCTCGCAAATGCAGTAAAACTTACCAGAAATCCTTCACACAATTCGTTGAGCTGTACACTTACGACTGGTTGGAATGTTAGCTTTTATGAGTGTCTAAATGTGCGTGAAGATAATACAATAATTAAAACATTTTTTCCCACACAAACTGCAATGACGCGTTCTCCCCAAAGTGTATCAATTGATGCTTCCGTAGCGGCGAGTACATGCATTATTTCACACGTCTCAGTGGTAAGGAATCTCGGGGTGGCCAAGAATTTACAATGGTTGCTTTCTGTGCGCGTGATCATGCGAAGTGTTTCGGGGCACAGTTTACCAAAAACAGTAGGTCCCGTCCCTAGTAGCTCACCAGCTTGTTTAAGACGTTGATATCAATTGAAACAAACAGTGGTAAGACTTTTCACTAAGAACTGTCGAAAATCGATTTCGACAAAAAATGTAGGAAAAAGGTCTTTCTCCAATGGGTTTCAATCTGCCTTTCCAACTTCGATGTAGTTGGAAACGTCCTTTTGGATGCTGGAATTCTCATTTTTGTAAGTGCGTAACTGCGCTTGAAGCTGATATTCTAATTTAAAGGCTTTTTAACACTGACAGTAATGATGCGTTTTCTCCCCCGTGTGTAACTGATGCTTCCGTAGACCAGCTGCCTGAGTAAACGCCTTATTGCATACGTCACAGAGGTGCAGCTTTTCACATTTGTGTATTTAAACGTGATTCTGGAGAACGTAACTGACGAAAAAGGATTTTTGACAAAAGTTATAAGTATACGGTCTTTCACCAATTTGTATTTTAGTGCAGCTGGCGTCGGGAACGTCCAGTTACATGTTTCACAACGATGTGGTTTCTCTTTTAAATGGGTTCTCATCGAAATAAATTTTATTTTGGGGCTTTAGGAAACTTTGGCTCACGCCAAATGGATAATTATGGGTGAACTGGTGGAATGAAGCATGTGTGAGAAAACGGGAGAACCCAGAGCAAACCCATGCAACGGTGTTTGACCATCAAAAGTCCACATGCCACAAGCCGGGATCCAACCGGGGAACCCACGCACAAGACGCGAGCGCTCTATCGCCTGAGCCACGGCGACTCCTCTATTTGAATTCGTACTTACTAAAAAAATCATTTAGCTCATTAGAGGTCCAATCATTATCGTCCTTATTAGAATATGTCACAACCTGCTTCTCATCTGTGTACATATTTTAATAAAAGGTTGAATGACGATTTGAAAAAAAAAACCCTGCAGGATGAAAGTCTTTCCCTAATGTGTTTCAATTTTTTAAACTTTGAAGAGTTGGATGCCCGAATTTTCATTTTCATGAGGGTGTAAATGCGCTTGTTGATTCATACAAACGGCGATAACGCATTTGTTCTTTCGAGTGTATCAATTAATGTTTCTGTAGGTTAGCTGTTTGAGTAAACGCCTTCCTTATTACAGAGGTCATAACGATGTGACTCTTCACTTGTGTAAAAAAAACTGAGAACTGTCGAAAACTATTTTTGACAAAAATTGCAGCAACTTTTAGGAACGGCCAGAATTTACGCTTTTATAAGTGCAGAAATTTGATTGGAATTGATTCACACTGACGGCTATGATGCATTTTCTTTTCCATATATATCAACTGATGTTTCTGTAGACGAGCAACCTGATTAAATACCTTCCTTATTGGCAACAACATCACAACCTGCTTTTCACCTAGGTACGTATTTTTTATTTTCTAAAAATTGTTGAACAACGATTTTCGAAAAAAAAAATTAACAGTACAAGGTCTTTTCCCAATGTGTTTCCATTTATTTTCTCAACTCTTATGGAGTTGAATGCTGGAATTTTCATTTTCGTGAGTGTGTAAATGTGCCTGGAGTTGAGTCACACAGACAGCGATGATGCGTTTGCTCTCCGGAGTAAATGCCTTCCTCATTGCAGAGGTCATAACAGCTGTCGAAAACTATTTTTGACAAAAATTGAAGGAATAAGGAGTTTCCCCAATGTGTTTCAATCTGCTTTTTCAGTTCTGATAAGAGTTGGAAACGTCCGGTTGGATGCTGGAATTTTCAGCCCACCGGGTAGCCGTGCGGTGTAAGGAGTTAAGTCAACGACTCGAAGGTCCTGGGTTCGAGTTCCGGCAGGGGCATAGGTGTCTTTTAACTCGAACGTGACGGGCCGAAGTCAACAGTTACTAGACTGGCCCATCAAAGTTTTAGCTGGAATTTTCACTCTTATGAGTGCGTAAATGCGCTTGAAGATTATACTCTAATTTACAAGATTTTCCACACTAACGGCAATGATACTTTCTCTCCCCTGTGTGTATTAATCGATGCTTCCGTAGGCTAGCTGCTTGAGTAAACGCCTTATTGCACGCATCACACCGATGTGGCTTTTCACCTGTGTGTATTAAAATGTGATTTTTGAGAACGTACTTTTCGAAAAAGGATTTCTGGCAAAAACTGCAAGTAAAAGGTCTTTCACCAGTGTGTTTCAATTTGTGCTTTATCAGTGCAGATGCCGTTGCAAACGTCCGCTTACACGTTCCGCAAGGATGTGGTTTCTCTTCTAAATGACTTCTCATATGAATAGTCAAATTCCCTGACGTCCCGAACGATTTACTACACGCGCTACACCAATATGGACTGTTTCCAGTATGCATAAATAAATGAGATTTCAGACATTTTTTCGATGAAAACGACTTCTGACAAACATCACAAGTATAGCGAGGCTCGGTACGTTCTTCGCGGATTTGCGAATGTTTTCTCATGGATGTTGCCTTATGTGTCCATGCGATATGTCTCTTCACGTATTCCGGACACGAAAAGACCTTCCCGCAAATATTACACGCCGTCTCTCGGCCGCTAGAGTGCGTTAGTAAGTGTAATCTTAAACCGGTTCTGCTTCCAAACGACTTGTCGCATTGAGAGCAAGCATATGGTGTTTCGCCTGTGTGTATTCTCAAATGGTTTCTTAAACTCGTCTTGTGGTTGAACGATTTGTTACAAAAAGCACAAACAAACGATTTAAAGTCGGAGTGACATTGCATATGCATCCGCAAACTCTTTTTCTTGTGAAATGATTTCTCGTAAACTGCGCAAAGATTCTCTGGATTGCCATCAGTCCCCAAATTCCTCCTCTCTTGATTCACTGGTAAAATTGGTTCACTTCGTTCTTCATTACGATTCACCTCATCCGTGTGAAATATGGCATGCGGTTCTAGATAGCCTTTCCCTCGACTCTCCACACTGGATTCATCAACATTTCCAGCACTTGTTTCTTCGGAAAGATCTTTCTCCTGCTTCAGTATCACCGGTCCATCGCTTAATTCATTATCTTTACGACATGTTATTGTCTCGTTATTGGTAGAATTATTACAATTCTCATTAGCTTCCTTTCTAAAACGAAAAATAAAAATAACACATTCAACTACTTCATTATTCTTCAGCTTGACAAAAAAAACTAAAAATAAACTAAATTAACAAAAACCAATTAATACACACAGCATGTCTAAGTTTTTAGACAGACCATACTGTAAGAAGGTATATCCTGCCATCTGGCGTTTGGTACATGCATTATGTAGTCTCACACGTAGTATGTGTTCTGTGAAATCGGTATGTTTCTGTGCAAAATTGAATTATAGCTTTCAAATTAGTGCAGTTTTGTATCCTCGTCGTGGATTGAAAACAAAACAAAGAATAGCGATTAAGTTTTGTGTAAAACTCAGTAAAATACCTTTAGAAACCGTTAAAGGTTGTAAACTTCCTACGGCAATGAACCCTTTGGCTAATGTTTTCACTTGGCATCGTCGATTCCGTGATGATCGGGAAGGTGTGGTGGATGATCCCGCGGAGGGCCATCCCTCTAGCAGTCGAACTAACAACAATATAGAAAACGTTCGTCAAAAACTAAATGATAACCGTGCACAGTCAATGAGAATGAATGTTATAGACCTTGATATGAACAAAGTGAGTGAGATTGTAGTTCAGGATCTAAAGAAAGGTTTGTGCGTGATTTGGACCACATGCACTCACTGCCGAACAAAGCGAAGCCACAAGCCGATTGTTGTCCGACAGTTTTTGGCACAGAAAGAACTGACTGTTAAAACACAAACCATATTTGCTAGATTTGGTACCGACCGATTATTTTTTATTCGCCCAGCTGAAGGATCAACAATTTGACTCCATTTTGGAAATTCAATAAGCTGCCACAAGGCACCTAAACACAATCCCAAAAACAGATTTCCACGGGGACATCGAACAATTGTATAACAGTGCCACTAAGTGGGGGACTTAGGAGGGATGCACATCGAAGACTAACTAAGACTTACGATAAGTCTTACATATTTGCACTTTTTATTAAACCAGTTTTAAAATTTAATAGACACACTGTGTATATGCATCTCCCCAAATATCTAGATATTAAGTATTGTGAACGACCGTAAATTTAATGTTTATTGAGCGTAAGTACAGCCTATTCATCATGTGAACGTCTTCCTCCAGGTCTAGAGATTAACCTGAAGTACCTCTGAAATATGCGAAATGGTAGAGCGTTATACATTAGCGAGAGGCTCTACAATTTGTCGTTCAACGAAAATAAAGATATTTCAACGAAGATAAGGTTATTGCAGATAATTTGGATCTATTGGATAGTTCATTTGGGATGGTTTCTCTAAAGCAAGTGTTCTGAGATATTAAGACCTTGCAGTCTGTAATTACCTGAAATTATATTTTTGAACTTCATAGAATAACTTTGTCGTGAGACGTCTGGAATACATTCGACGCTCAGAATCGTAAAACCAAATAGCAGTCGAGTCGGTGAAGATGGAGTATTGGCTGGTTGATCTGATACACTACTATGTACCCTTTCTACAAGGCTGTATGACCTAGGCTCCCCGAAGAATTTTTCTTAATCGTGGACAGGAGGCCGTGTTCACATGGTAATAAGAGTGTGGGTTATTTGCTCTGAGGTGAATAGCATTTGACGTCATGAATTTCAGTGCACTGCACAAATGTAGCTAACACGTATTTCTGCACATTCTTATTCAAACATGGCGACTGAATTTATTTCCATTTTCTCAACACAAGTTACATTAACAATTTTGAATATTTTTTTACTATTTTAATTAATTTTCACTATTTTAAATACTTCCATTGATTGAGAGGTTGACAGTATATAAAGCTGACTGAGTAACAAGTCATGCACACGATTATACTTTCAGTTGAATGATAAAATAAGTAATAAATGGGTGTTACTTACAATTAAGTAGACATAGATTGGCGTAAGGGGAACTTTACACACACAAACACAATAAAAACGTGACAACGTTTCGGTGAAGTGTGTTATAACATAATAGGAATGTAGACAGTCAGAGCGGAATGGTATTAGGAGGGACTATGCTGCCAAATGAAAGCAGCTAACGGAGTAGTTAAGTCATGGAGACGTGAAAGTTGCTAAAGAGGACCGAAAGACACCAAATGGCAAAGGAAGTGTGGGGGGGATGGAGGTAAAGGAGTAGGTGAGAGACTCCCTATAGGGATAGGAAGTGAAGAATCAGTGGGAAGATAAAAAATAATGAATGATGAAAGAATGGAAATAATAATAAACGGAAGGGATGAGGGGAAGGAAGATAAGAGCACTGGGAAAGAAGAAAAACAAAAGGAACATGAAAAACTGGGGTGTAGAAAATTACAAGCAACTAAGGCTGCGTTCATACCTTGTGGAGACGATGAAGATATGCGTCTGCTCTGATTTCTTCCTAACTGGCAAGTAAGTTAGGATTGATTTTTTCAGGATACTGATACCAAGGTTACGTTAAAGGTGCGGTTGTAATGTAAACTCCTCTGACGAAAAATCTCATTTTTTCCAGTACCCTCTTCTCAGCTCTCACCAACTGTAGATATCAAAGTCACCGCATCCGTAAACAATTGGACAGAGCTAGGAATTATCACATCTATTATAATTATGTTATATATTGTAGCATTCCACTTATGATGTCACATGTAAATGGGACTTATCTTGTGATTTAGACAATAACTCAAATCAAATCAAACCAAAACTCCAACCGGCCTTCCCGCGAAGCTCCGTCCGCTCCCAATCTTCTCACTCAGTGTACCATCCTAGCCTTTAGTTTCTGCAAAAACTCATCGAACTATCGCATATCATCTTGACTGCGTCACCTGAGACGGAAAGAGCTTTCCCCTCATGCTATAAAATAGTCCATCGCAGGTGCATGAATCTTCCTAATCAGAACTGGAATCATTCGTCCCCTGCGCAGAAACCTACTCTATTTTTATCCCAATATGACCTTCCAGGAAGAAATGGAAGCTGACGTACAATTTCATCCTCTACGCAACCATGATTCTGGGCCTGAAGTCCAGTTCTTCGTCTCGTTCAAATGCTCCGTCCTCAGTCCTCTTATCACTTCCATTTTAATTATTTTATTATTTATTTTCTTTATTATAATTTCCCTTCTTTCATCATTCAATATTTTATTTTTATTTCTTCAATCCCCCATCGATTCTTTACCCTCTTATATCTCTAGGAAATCTCTCATCGACTACTTGTTACCTCCCCCCACCAAACACACACACACCCTTCGTAATGTAGTGTTTTTTCGGCCTCTTGAGTAACTTTGGCCTCTCCCTGACGTGGCAACTCCGTTACTTGCTTTCAGTTGGCAATATAGCCGCTCCTTAGCACTACTCCTCTCTTTGTCTCCATTTCTATTATGTGAACAAACCTTCGGCGAAACATTTTTAAGTGTGTGTGTGAAGTTCCCGTACGCCTGTCTGTCTACTAAATCGCAAGTAACTTTCTTTGCTTCCTTATTTCATCATTTATAACATTGATTTCTCCTATGAAAAGTTGCATTCTCGGAGTTTTCCCTGCGAAAAACTACGCAACGTTTGTCGCATATTTATGTATTTAGCCTTATTCAATTTCTATATTCTTCCATCATAGGCTTGCAAACTTATCCTAAAACTGGAAATTAGGAGTCCTTCTTCTCTCTAGAATTAGAAATAAAAAGCAAACAGGAGTTATGCAACGTACTGGGTGCAAGGTGAAACGAAATCGCTATTTATAAACAAGAAAATTACTTTTGTGGGTCGCCGGATAGAAGACATGGTAAAATGGGGTCGCAGGATGAGAAACGTTGGTCTACATTATCAAATGCCTTTGATAGATTGATCTATCTTTCATAAACCCATGCTGGGAATCAGATATAACATTGTTGGAAAGAAGGTACTTACTTAATCTTCTAAGCATAACGTGTTCAAATATCTTCGAGAAAATAGGAAGTATAGATATAGGACTATAGTTTTTCATATCGGAGATGTCGCCTTTTTATGAATAGGAATGACTCGGGCGAGTTTTCGAGCGGACGGAAAAGTACCCGATAGAAATGACTCGTTAATGACGGAGCAAAGAGGAGATGTGAGTAAGTAAGGATACTGTTTTACGATAGTGGTTGGAATGTTATCAACACCTACTGCATTGTGGTTAGCGCGGTTCTACTTCTGCTGGTGTAATAGGCTCGAGGAAAAGAGTAGAGTTACATTGTGTTAGATTTGGGAAGGAGTAATATGTCTGAGCAGCATTTCTTGGGGAGCAATTTACAAAAAAAATCATTGAATTTCTGAGCTATAACTTTAGGGTCCTCTATATAAGATCCCTCTACATTTACGCGATCAATTTCAAAAGTAATACTTTTCTTTAACCCTAGATTATTAACCCGTAGTCTGACAGACTACGCGACTAGTGTTGAAATCTTCCCCATCGCCTTCCACTAGGTCCACGAATCTCATACTCCGTGTACCTTCAGTGCGTGGAGGGTCGCCTAGTCGCTTTCTTTCTGTGTCATTTTATTTGGCGCGTCGTCTAGTAGACTACGGTTTAGCTTTTGCGTTCCTTCCAACTTTGCTTACGTAGTATAGTGGACGGTGCGTCGTCTGACAGGCTACGCGATTACTGCTGAAGCCATGTGTTGGGACCATGAAGCCAGTACCTGCTGTGAGTGACAAATAAACTAGATATGTCATTGAAAACACTTTAAATGTTGCTTTAAAATGTATAGCATATGTTAAATTAATTAAAGTAAATTATTATTTGTAAAAATGACGTTTTCCAAAGTAGTCTGTCAGATTACGCCTTAGTAATAACAACGACGAAGAATGCTCGAAATTTGGCGAAAAACTTATTTTTTAAAAATGAATCATAAGAAGGTGGCAATACTGGCATTTCTTGCACGCCACCATTAATTCGTCAACGAGCATTTTAGACTGTCCTGTAAAGCATATCTAACTATCACAAAGAGGTTCAATAGAAGGTGATAGAAAATTAGATTCCCGATAATACTTGCGGAACATTCTATATTAGGTAGTTAAAGGTAAAAAACTAAGACCCTCTCTTTGGGGGGCTATTTAACTTCCTACGGTAATTAAGATAGGATCATGAATAATCTTAATCTTTATACGGTCTCATTCGAAAGCTTAAAGAAGTTTATTGTTGCCTACGTTAAGAAAAAGTGCTTTATTAGTTTTCTGGGAGCTCCATAGTCTAGTGGATAGAGCGTTGGACCCATGTCCGCGTGGTCCCCGGTTTAATCCACTTTTCGGCGTCCACCCAGCGTCGTGAGGCAAACTGGGAAGTCACCTGAATAAAGACGTGACGGCCAGTCGGTCTAGAAAGCCCCTAATACGTCTGTTGTTCATGGTCAGGTGGCGCGCAACGCTGACCACCTTGCCGTCACTCTGGTGGACGCAGTTCCACCAAGCGCGGACAGATGGCATTGGGGCAGGCTCAGGACCTTTCGGTCTGTAACGCCGGTGGTTATTATTATTATTAGTTTTCTGAGTGAGACAACAATGTACATTACGCATAGGGATAGGGGAGAGGAAGGATACGTGAAAGTGTCGACCAGGGCCTATGTTGAAGGGACGATACCAGCATTTGCCTGGTGTGACTCAGGAAAAACCCTGAAAAGACCTGTCAGTATGGCCAGCCGCTGGTATCGATCCCAGGACCTCCCCAATGATAAGACCACTGAGTCACTGCCGCTCGGTAAAGATGTGGCTCGAACTATCTTTATTACAAAGGGGCACGCACCATCTCTTACCGTTAAACCCGAGTAGAACATAAAACTTAACACCCAATTCTGTCAAAGTGTTAAGTCCTTCGGGTGGATTTTGCGCGGAAAGTAAAAATGAAGCAGTCTTCATGTTGTTGTAAGCTAGTGCGCATGCGTCAGCCGTTCTGGTTTCTTGTTTCCTATTTCATTCAACATTTCCTATTCATTTTCGTACTAATACTTTATAATAGGTATTTTTAGTTCGACCAAGATCTTTCAGTTATATCAGCTAGTTCTCAATATAATCGGGTATGCCTAAATGGCACAAAGACAACTCCGCGAAATACAAAAGACAAATGCGCCACTGGAAAGGACACCGCCACTTCTGTTTCGATGTGTCGAATAACTCCTGCCTTTAAACCTGTGTTAGAAACAGCTCAATTACATCCTATCACCATTAAATTACTTGTGTCTACATCATATTCCTTGGAGGGGCCGAAAGTACTTCTAGGATCAAGAGCTGACACCGGGTCACTTTTGGTGACCCGGCCTGACCTGAACATAGGTGACCTGGTCCGAAATTTGACCCGAATAACCACTTCCCTTTATACTTTGTTTTTATCTACAACCATACTAGAATTTTCTTCCGCCAAGATCTTCCATGACCTCAATGACGATCGCAGTAACCCTGCAAATTAAAACATCCATCCTGTCTTTCATTTTGATAAGAGAATTTCATTTTGTCTACGAATTCTTACTTTTTAATTTGACATGTGAGGTCCTTTAAACTAGAAATCAGTCTTTTCAATTGTCCGTCACAAAATTCCAGAAGAGATCACCATCATATTGCTTACTGGTGGGATCGAAGATTTTACCTTGCTCCTGCA
>JAGDQP010074778.1:0-10233 GCA_022664845.1 Lepisma saccharinum | reverse complement strand
CACCCATACATCAAGCTTCTTTGTGTATCCAGCCTTATGCAAATGGTTCCACACGGTTTTTTGTGCAATGTTTAGCTCTTGGGCAATCGAAACAGTGCTTACATGACGGTCGGACGCGACAATGTCCATGATTTTATCGACATTTTCGACACGTGGCCTTCCAGTGCGTGGTACATCTTTGACGTCTAAATTACCGGAACGGAATCGACGAAACCAAAATTGCGCGTGATTGGCTGTTACAGTATCAGGACCATAAACACTATTCACATTTGCAGCCGCCTGGCTTGCGTTTTCGCCTTTATCGAAGAAAAACTGTAAAATATAGCGTATTTTCTCTTTGCTAGTGTCCATTTTGACGCGCGCTCACACAACACTGAGTCAACTCATCACAACTATCTGAACCGTGTTTGTAGTACGCAATCTCATCGTTTGAATACCATCTCGTTGAACCCGATCGGACGTATACAACGCGAGCTACAGATCACTGCAGCCATCTATTGGCAAAATAATGGATTACTTTTTACTACACCAGATAATAAGCTCGGGTACCCTTGGGGTCGTCACAAGAAATCTGAGAGTCACTGAGGAGCTTCTCACAAAAATAATTATCGCATGCCTCATTCTGTGACCTTAAATTCACAAATTCAATAAAGTTTGTTCTAAATGTTTACAAAGTGGAATTCATAAAGTGAAAATTTAAGTTAAAAATACTAACTTAAAAATATCCAGGTTTACGCTAGAATTCGAGTTTTTTCCAGGTTTTCCAGGTCCAAAATAAAATTCCAGGTTTTCAAGGTTTTCCAGGTCAGTAGACACCCTGTTAAATTTAATCTTCTGAAAAGTTAAGCTTTTTTTTTCTGATAGCACTATTGTTGTGTTGGCAAAGCAAGATGGTAACAATTTGCTTTAATTTGCTTTCTAGAAGAACTGCAGTGAACTCATCAGAAAATATTATGTTCAAAAAATTAAAGTTTCTTTAAGGTACACTTCGCATCAAAAAAAAATTGCGACAGCGAACGCCGTGCAGCTAGGCAACCCAAATGGCACCTTCTTATCCCATAATCATGTCTGGTAAACAGACCCCCCTCTTTCTCCTTCCTTCGTCTCGCCCATACTAAAATCAGCAAACATCATGAGCACGTGTTCTTTTTTTCAAATTAGACATGTATTAGTATTGATAAAATGAAAGAATAAAAGTGAGACGACATACATAAGTTCATCGAGGGAGACATTTAAACACATACAATGAAACATTGAAACCGATGGATGTGTGTTAGTGAAATATTCTTTCCTCTCTCGATAAATTACATAAATCGATTACTGGACTGCAGTTTTAAAAATAACATATATACTTTAAAATTCATTCTCACACTTATTTTTCCACACTCACATACACACATTCCGACTGTTGATCGTGGGGTCCCAGGTTCGATTCCCGGCTTTGAGAAGGGACTTTTTCCAAAGCAAGAGGGTCTGGAACGGTGCCGATCCAGCATCGTGATGCAATTGGGGAACTGCTGTGAATAAAAGACAGTGGCCATCACAGTTGAAAGCTTCGGTTCTCCTCTCCCAACACGTCTGGTCAGCATGGAAGCAGCAGACAAACTCTCCTGCGGGAGAGGCCTCATCCAGTATTGAATTAAATATATATAAGCTGCGAGCTAAATCAAGAGGTAAATGCAGCGAATTTACAATAAAGATAATTGTGTGTGTTCTGGCCGAGGGCAGGTGCTGACCCGAAAGTTCCTGGGTAGGGCAAACCGATGGCGCTTGCCATTGTCTCCAATCGGATAGAGAGGACATCGCAAGGACGGGACCTACAGATCAACGTAGACTCCGAACACTGATTCCGCCAGACTTCCCTTGCCGTGGAAGTGTCGCCTCCCAAATTCTCGGCCAAAAATCAATAGAAACCGTGCACAACTCCACTTTCACTCTCTCTATTTTTACTTTACACCCCCACCCAAACTGAAAATTATGGCGGAATCGCTGACTCCGAACCACTTATATCAACTTGTGTGTTTAGTACGCAATATTAAAAATACTCGACTTTCATGAATTCATTTATTACTATGTCATTCTTGCTGAAATTTAACATCAGTTTCTAACTCATTTTCTGGATTGTTATTAGGAAGCTAAAATGCAAATATTACTGTTACAAAATTATTTAGTTCTAACACTTGCAAAATTCTTTCAGTTTTTTTTTTCTAATTTAAGTAAAGTTCGTATTTGAGAAAGCGAACATTTGTATGGTAAGGCTTCATCAGAATTCTGGTCAAATTTCTCAGGCAAGCGCTGTATTTGTAATGCTCTTATATATATTACATGTAGCTTCAGCCAAAGTTGCCTGAAGGACTTAAATAAAATTTGAATTCTATAATCCACGTTTTTAAGTTTAGCGGTTTAGGGGACCTAAAACTATAAACTTGTATTTTTTTTAAACAATTACTTTAGAAATTAAAAATAAATATATCAAAATTGAGAAATAAATTATCCTACAAATATTTCCTGTTAAGTTTTCATTACATGACATATTTCCTTAATGTTCGCATTGCCGAAATAAATATTTGTTAATACATTGCTTTAGCGTCGTCCATCTCTAATATAATATATTCTATTATAAATAATATGGACGTTGTGAAGAGTATCTTCTTAGTTAAGCAATTCCGTAATTTACGCCCAATCCCATCTAAAATGTCCGCTTGCTGCTCTTAACAAGCAGTCCTGCAACTGATTCACGGGCTTAATACGCAAGATTTGTTGAAAATTTGAGAAATATGTTGGACACGTGAGGGTTTCCTGTTTCATATATTGCCAATTTGCACGCAAGCAAAATACTGATTTTTACCTCTAGTAATAGGAAACGAAAATAAAATACACAAAATAAAACAAAAATGCAAAAGCATTTAACATTATAACGTGAAAAGGAATAACACAGTAACGAAATACAAAAATAATAATTCGAAGCTACTCTCCATTCAAAAAATTCGAACCTAGATTGCTTTTGTAGTTCGGACGAGTGCAAATCTATGTTAACGACAGAGCCATCTAGTAAGAAATTGTCAAAATTGATTTGGGAGACGCGAGGTTAAGAACGAGTTGTGTGCTGCTTCTCCTTGTTGTAAAATGCATTTGCATGTTATTCAACTTACGGGTTAGACTGGGTTACTGTGTATTATCGTTGTTTTTTTCTGCTGCCTTAAATTGATGTTTCATAAATAAAGAAGTAATACATGATTGTCCGTAATATAGAAGTCACTAAGACCAATTTGAATTTTCCTAAAGACTTCGAAACATTATGAATAACGTTATCGAGTTTAAAGCTGTTAATTTACAAACTAAAAATATATTTCACTGCAATTACAAATAGAATGGTTAGTTATGGGTGAAGAACAAAGGTGATTTTGTAAATATGTTGACTTAAAAAAGAAAGTAAAGAGAAATGCGGGGATTCGAACTCATAACTTTCTGCGTAGAAAGCTAACTAGCTAACTTCATAACTATGGTAAATGTAGTGAAAATGCTTTTACTCATTTCAGTTACCAGTTAATTTTTACGTACTGAGTATATTTCTGTTTTACTATTATCGATAGGAATGTCTTTTCTCTATATTATCTTTTATTACTATGTCTGCTATGTATGAGAAGTATTCTGGAATATACAAACAAAACACATCTATCAAAGAATCTTAGTACAAGTAGTTGAAAGTGTCCATGTGCACTACACGTGTGCATGTGCATTGCAAAATTTTTCATAGTTGGAAAATTCTATTCCAGCACATCCAACAAGTGGGATTTACTTTCTTGAAAGATAGTACACTCAGTCAATCATACTCTGGTTGCACTCTTTAAGCCCCTAATACACCATTCGATAAAGCTTGAACAAGTCGTTGAACAACAAATTTGATCAAAATGACGTCACGAATCATTGACTCTAGGCAAGAAATCTCTTGAATTCAAGTCTTCTCATCCAATACATCCTATTTAGAACCTGTCCTATTTTCTCTTGAATTCAACGCAGGGATCTACCAATCACATCGCTGGTGACTTGAACACTTGACTACTTTGCTTTAGGAACGCTAAAAATTAAAATGTCAATATGGAGCAAGGTTACATTGTGTAAAGCTCTTGTTTTTATGATGCCAAATAAAGATATGATCAGAAAATTAAAATAAAGTATCTCTACAAGAAATTACATCGCATCTTGCTGAGGTAAAGTGTACCTAATGTTTCCTCTCTAGTTTTTTGTACAATCACTATTGCAATAGAAATTGATATAGAAGGCCTACTATAATTCCTAATAAAGTATTGTATTGTATTTAGAAGCAGTAAGATATTAATTTTTTAAAATAAATTGTAGTGCTTTGCTCAGTCATTATTTTATTTTACCTTAAGATATTAATATTTAAAGTGCCATTTAGTTGCTCATAATTTATGTGGAAAGGTCGAATTTTTATTGACTGTATGTAGGAAGTTCAAAGCTGCTAAACATAGAAGTATCTGGGTACGCTTTACTTTACGGCACCAAAAAATATAATCTTTTCCAACGTTTGTGAAAGTGTTGTAATATAACAAAGTTTCGAGTTATGGAAGTATTAAATTAGAGTGAAGCAGCGAAAGGTACTTGGAACTACTTGGCTTCTTCCACGTTGGTGAGCGATCACATTAAACCGTGCATCGTATATAATAAAAAATCTAACCTTCTTTAACCCGCCTTTGTTTATTCAACATTGTGGCCATGATTTTTGTAGCAAATCATGTGTCATTCATAATACAACGTAACGCTATTAATATTCCTCCGTATCCCTTCAGTCTACATGTAGTTTGTCTAATGAACGCAAATAAATATATCCCGCCATGTTTATTATGTTGATCAACTTAAATGCATATTTAGCGAAATAATAATGACACATGCTTTTCTTAACAATTTTTGCATTGCCCAATGCCGTTATGTATTCATAGAAGTATCTGCGATGTTTATTTGCAAGAGAATAAGTTATATAGAACGTTCGTATGGCTCAATAACTGGCGCAATTTTCCGGTCATAAAGTAAAGTTTCTCCATCTATCCAAGTAACTTTGTGTATGTATTTTTCCCTCGCCCACCAACAATCTCAAATAAATGTTCATGCACCAAAAATAATAAATTGACACAAAACAAATATTTATATTATAGTCCTCTTGAAATGACCTCGTATACACGAAAGTGATTGGAAGAACTTGTACAAAAAGCGTTGGTATTGGCTGCGATGCAGGTTATATATCAGCCAGCTATTGTGCCATATTTTGCCGTATGTTGGCTTATACCAGTTATTCTGTTGCAGATATTTCATACAGGCACTTTGATAATCACCTACCGATGGCTAGCAACTCAAAATCAGTTACGAATAGACACATTTCATAATTATTTACGTAAATATGTACTCAGTACATGTAAATATGGCGCCATGTGGAGGAATGCTGAATAGTATCACTTCGTGTTATGAATAACATAATTAGCTACAAAAACAGCGGATATATTACCGTTGGGCAAAGAGTAGTTAGTTAAAATGGGTGCAGTTGAGAAGCTGGTGGTGCCTTTTTGCAAATTTACAGGAGGAATGATATATTTGTGTGACTTAAAAACATTAGATTGGCGTTAAAAGAATTGAATAATTATTGCTGTGAAGTGGGAGCTATATCCTTGCGGCGTAGGGTGAAGAGTCCTTGAGAGTAATGTTCATGGCGCATAAATTAAAAAAATACCGAAAACTGACTTTAACTAGCTCATCTTCGATCACTAGAAATACTGTCTGTGTTCTTGTGATAAAATACATATCATGCATAACACGAACTGTCACGATTAGTATTTCACCACATGGTGCTATCTTGATCAACTGGAGTGCGTATATAACGAAATAATAATAAAATGTGGATTTTCACTTTGGATTGTTAGTTGTCGCTAGATGTTTATAGAAGTGCATAAATAAATATCAGGAAATAAATAAAAAATTATAAGAATTGAAAAGAGTTTTGAATAAAGTAATAAAAAGTCGATGTTCAAGGCATCACCAATTACGGAACCGCAGCCGTTAGTCAGTTTTTTTTATTATTTCAAGCGATGCATATAATTTACTCCATGTGCCCGCTTTCAACGCAGAAGAAGCAAATCGACTCTTGTGCTTTTGGCTCCTTCACTTTCATTTCACACTTACGCTCAACTTATCGAATCGTGTACGAGCACCATCCAAACACTTTCAACACTACTTGGATACAACCCTTTGATTATTTCAGTTGGATCGTGTACGCACTCCTCCAACTGCTTGTTCAAGAATTTGATTCTATGTTCATTGAATCGTGTACGAGGGGCTTTAGCAGCTCTTAAAAAGTTTAAGTCCAGAAATTTATTCATATGGCAACATCGCAACAACATGAGTGACCACTGCGCGGGTTTTAATGCAATGAGTGTATTAGTGCAGTTTTAGAGTACTAATCTTTGTGAGGAATATGCATGGGTAACAGAGCTTACCATGCAAATATGCAATTAATAAAAAGCAAACTAATCAACAGGAAATCCAAAATTACAATATACAAAACATTAATTAGACCAATCATAACATATGGAGCGGAAGTGTTTGTAATGAACAAAGCACAAGAAGAAGCGCTGCGCAGATTTGAGAGAAGGGTAATACACAAAATATATGGACCGGTAAAAGATAATGACAATTGGCGAACAAGAACCAACGAAGAAATTAATACCATGCTGGAAAACGAATATATAGTAAGATTCATCAAATCACAAAGAATAAGGTGACTGGGTCATGTCCAAAGGATGGAGAAGAGCAGAATGCCGAGAAGAGTGATGCAAGAAAGGATATACTCAACAAGGAGAAAAGGGAGGAAAATAACTAGATGGGTAGATGACGTGATCGACGACCTACGTAAACTAAAAGTAAGACGGTGGTGGAAGATCGCTCAAGACAGCATGTAGGCAAATCGCTTGGGAGGCCAAAGCCCACAAGGAGCTGTAGCGCCACGTGGTAAGTAAGGTAAGGTAAGGTAATCTTTGTGAGGAAAATAATGTTTGTTTATTTAGTTGTGATGTAGTGAAAAATATGTGAACAAAAGTAAATAAAACTATTAATTGCTTTTTACTGGCCATAAAATAAATTATAATACAGCGATGTTGCTACGTCTGTAATGATTAGCGATGAAGTTTCGCTTATTCGCACTTGGGACGTTAAATACTGCTTTTAAAACATTTAACAAATTATACAACATGGTTTTCATATGTATAGAATCTAACAAAATAGTAGTCAATAGAAGATTAGCTCATAGATGCACGAAACACTGTAACTGAAACAAAAATCAGTTTTATATAACTTTTACTTTGCTTTGATATCCGTAAAAGTTGAGCTTGAAGCCAGTTCAGCTGATGTCTTCGTGGCCGTGCGTGCTGAGTCATGTTACTTTTTTCCTCCCTTTTCGTCCATAAAGCTGACGACGCGAGTTCGAAGCTCTTCTTTTCTCACAAAGCTCCGTCATCTATGTTCGTATTGCATGGACGTACTAATTTTATTCATGTCAAATGCAAAGAAATCTGACAACGATTACCATTCCTTTAATAAGAGTTAACCATTTCAAGGTTTAGTCTAATAATTATATCAATATTCAATAGTTCAAATAATCATATCAAAATGTTTAGATAGGAGCAGATTAATCGAGGACATATACGCTGACGTCAAACTTGAGGTCAGTGACTCTCTATCTGCTTTACTGCAATTTAATAACTTGCATGAATTCTTAAACTTTCAGCTTTCTGCATGAACTTATACTGGCGTAGGTCACGGTTTCTCAGCTTGGAGGTCGCGAGCCCCCAAAGTGGTCGTGGTTTGTGCGTAAGAGGGTCGCAAGAGGAGGTGAAAATATAAATTTAACTTGGGTTTATAGGTTAAAACTAATATATTTCCAAAACGGTATTTTATTTTGTTTTTTGTTTTTATAATTAGGGCCTACTAAAATAATGTAATTTGTTGAATAGTTTTGAAGAATGTAATGAGGATGTTTATTTCCAAATACAGCATATCAACGGTCATGTTTTAAAATGTCATGCTTTTATGAGTCGCAGGGTAAAAAAGGTTGAGAAACGCTGGCGTAGGTGGAAAGCGAACCTATGATTCTCAGTGTAGAAAGTGCATCTAGCTAATCAAGCTAAGAATCACGCCAGTAATCTTTTGTTATCCAACGATCCAACACATCAGCTTATTCTTATTGCTTGTATGGTTACACACTCATTTCGCTCATTTATGTTACCCCCTTTTTCTGAATATGATTATATACCATCCTATTACGATTTATTAAAACATTACATAGTTGAAATTAACAGAAAAAATTGACATCTATTTCGATTAAACGATTCATGTAACTGCCAAAGGTGGTTGAAAATGAGCAATAAATATGTTGTGTGAGTGCGTTTGGTATATATATATAACAACATTTTTATCCAGTATATACCTGGAAGTCAAGGGGGGCTATAGGGGTTATCAGCGCCTTCTCCATATATAGTGTAGTGTATAATGTTTTCGCCTCCAAATATTATAACCACAGCACGGGATTTTCGTAAGAGCGAATATTTCAATATAGGTTCTGACTCCTACATTCAATGTCCAAGAAGATGATATAGTCACGGAAAAAAGTATTATTGGAACAAGCATCTATTTTTTTTTAATGTAGCTCATAGATAGGCACCCATAGCTTGACCCTTTCACTTCCAGTCCCTTGGACATATCAAGGCTTAGGCATAGCTAACAAGGGAACCTTACGAATCAAGTTCCGGGGATTTTCGCCAGACTGGTTCCAAAAGAGAGGGGACAGGGTAGGAAGTCAGAATGTGAGATTGTTTTTTTCGGAGCAGGAGTGTGAGAGGTAGGAGAACGGGTTAAGGGTGAACTGGTGCTTCGGTCCAGTAAAACTGTACCCGTTTTCTTTTGCCAGTTTCTCATAAACGAAAGCAGAGAATGAAGTGTAACTTACCATGTTTATAGGTAATGCTGTTCTACACTAGAAGCGACTAGTGTGAAGCACCGTCAATGTTGCCAGCTGTATACATTCGCAGTGTTGCCAGAATATTAAAAGCCCGAAAATATCGGTGAAGGCAGGGACTATAACGATGAAGTCAACGTCATTTACTGACAAAGTATAGTTTATTCTAGTGTTGTACTACTTCGCCAATACTATTTTGTTTTCAGTTGTAATAAGCGAAATCACCAGGAGTCCTCAAATAGTCATCAGCAAATTCGCGTTAAGTGCAATTTATATGCATACTGTCAATGAGGAGATGATTAAGACAAAACGTGTTGTTACAATGAGCACATATCATGAATGAAAAAGCACTGCACTGATCTGATGAACAAACTTCAGAGCCAACAATGTAACAACAGTACTGCATCGGCGTCCTGAATGGTTTCGGTTCTTCGTCCAGATATCCTGACTTGTACCATGCATACTTGATCATGTTTCGAAACATTGGGGACGTAAACTGATAATGAGTGAAGGACTGGAGACGGATGAAGTTGTCCCGATGCCAGATGTTGAACTCTTTGGTCGCGATAATGGCATCAGTCACGAACTTAACAAATGCTTTATACGGGCGGAAGAAATAGACATCCAGTGGCTGAATGAGTCCTGTGCATCCTGGTGGAATCAAATGCCATTCAAATTCACTAATGCTTTCTGGAATTGTTGATTTGATTAACACTTCATCCGTATTGGCTGACCAAGAATCAAGATGTAGAAGCATGGGTTCTTCGTGTAAAGTAGACACACTTGGCCAGAATACATTGGTCAGCATTATCTTCTGATCTTCATTTTTCATGTTAGCAGAGCCAGAAGCATAAGACATAATATTTGATGGATCAGCTGGTTTGTTTGAGGAAATTTCGGGCTGGATTCTGCATAAAGCATGTACATCGGCGAATGTAGATCTCCGTCCATTGAGATTATAGGCATTAGCACGTATCAGTGCGTCGCTGCCGACGTAGATCCTACAGTTGCATGTACTCGTTTAATGCCCATTGGTCGAAGTGTTCGTCCTGAATGCATTTCTTTCTCGAAACGACTTTGATCTGTGTTCAGGATCTGTTCTTGGAACCAAATGTCGTTCGATGAACAAAGATTTCAGTTTTCTGACGAATTAATCTGATTTCCGCTGTATATTCTCCTCTTTTGAGGCACAGGTCTTTGACACTTTATGAGTA
>JAGDQP010074776.1:0-10233 GCA_022664845.1 Lepisma saccharinum | reverse complement strand
AACTACCTATAACCTACATTCGCTTCATATTCAATTTCATTACGCCGTCTTGCCTACATTTCAATAAATTCCAGCCTACTACATCCCATTTTCCTCCACTGCGGGGTCCCTCAAGGATTCGCTTTATCACCTTTACTATACTTACTCTTTGTTGCCGACATGCACCCTTTACCTCCCAACATTAGCCTATTCCAATACGCTGACGACACGGCATTTCTGGCCTGTAGTAAAACGATCCAAAATATAAACAGAACCATGACAGACGCTATCAACTCCTTTACCTCTTGGTGCAGAAAGCGGGATTCTCCATTAATTCACATAAAACACAAGCCATCGTTTTCCTTCCTCCTAAACATCACTCACGTTTTCAACGAAATCCATCACGTCTCACCTTTTCTGTGCATCAAAACCCAATGTGAGCTTCGAATCGAGTCACATACCTCGGACTCACCCTTGACCAACAACCCTGGCGATCTCATCTCAAAACCATCATTAGCAAAGCGTACAATAGACTAAACTTACTTAAGCGCCTTACAGGAGCCACATGGAGGTCTAAAACCAGAAACAGTACTAAACACATATAAAGTATTCCTACGCCCGGTTCTCACTTACGGATACAATGCCTGGATTGTTGCTGACCATACATTCTACAAAAAACTCTAAATACTTGAAAGGCATGCCGTGCGTATTCCGTATAGAATAAAACTTCCCAGCCCGACCCAAGACCTAACTTTCCCACACTTACTATATCACCTAGAAAAACTACGCATAAAATATGTTACAAAACGTTTCGAAACTAACCACTTGCTCTTCCATAATATCATCATCTCACACGAACAGCAAAACCAACCGTCTACTCACAGACATACACCATTATCACTTCTCTTTACACTATAGCACTACACCATGCCTCCAAACCACTCTGACATACCATTCATCTCTGCATACACCACACCGATCATCCCTCATTATTTAGCACCTACATATTCTGCACAGTGACCATCTTGAACGTATAGGGCCCATCTGTCTCCATCACGATCTAGAGTAGCCCCTAGATCAGAAAAGAATCACTCATTCGTCTTATTTGTACCAAAGTGTTGTCTTGTCTAATGCACCTCATGCCCATCTAATCAGCCAGCATTATACAAACAGCCTTTTATTTCACCCTTAAAGCATGATTATGAGGAAAACTTATAATGATCTTGATGAAAATAATATATAAAGATTAAAAGATCCAAAATAAAATCTCTTTGCCCACCCACCTCTCTCCCAAGATCCACATTTATTTAGCCATCTCTTCCCAAATAGAGGGCTTAGCTCTCTGGGGGTGCTAGCCTGACTAGCAAGAAAAAAAATGTTATTAATAAAAGTATTAAATAGAGATGTTTAGCTAAAATATTAACTTCAAAGCTACGAATCACTTTATTGAACTTAGTATAATTTAGTCGTAATGATCTTAAGGAGGTATTTGCTTATTAAAACCAAATGGTTGTAAAAGTTAAGGAACTTACTTGAAGTGTCTGGAGAGAACCTTCATTTGGTCATAAACAATAATAATAATAATAATAAAAAAGATCAGTATTATATGAATCTACACTTGTCTTTCTCACGAAAGACTTTATATATATAAAAGAAGTAATTATTATGGCCAAAGTTTCTACGTGAGATCGTACTCGCATAAACTAGTGCAATCGAAATTAATTTAGTTCTGATTATATATACTATAGAAATGCATAAAAATTATGCGTTTATAAACATTTAGTGTTCAGGAACAAATTCTCTGTATCTATATATATTTTGTGAATCTATTTTATTATTTCCGTACATTGTAATTTTCTAATTTGTAATTTTGGTACAAGCAATAAAATTGAATTCAATTGATTAGAAAATAGATTCATAGACTCAATAATAAAATAGATTTATACCGCCTACCTATTTTCGTTGTAGGCTAAAATTAATGTTTTTTTTTCTCTCTCTCTTAAGAGCACGTGATTCTGAACCCTGTCGTTAGGTGACTCTGGAGACTGCTATTGGAAAGAACCAGAGAGTAAAATTAGTCGCCAGAGCCACCTAATAGCAGGGTTCAAAATCACTAGCTCCTTAGCGCAGACGAAAATAAGTATGTAGTATGAATCTATGTTATTATTTACTCTATGGTGATATAAAACATAGTTTTCTATTAAAAGAAAAAAAAGTATTGAAAATATGAAATGATTCACAAATATATTTTCAGGCAAATGAAATTGCGGTTTACTCTATCATGTTTATACATGCATTAGGTTTTTATACTTGTATATTATATCTTATTTAAAACATGTTAGCAGTGCGAATCTACTAATACTGGGACACCCAAAGTACACGTTTAACCGTATGGAAGCAAAATTAAAAAAACAAAAAACAATATTAATTTCTTTAAATGATCGGCAATGCTGACAATTGTAACTCCTGCCCAAGACGATTCCGGCACACCAGAGCTAGTTAAGCCAAGGTTTCTCCAACGACATCTCAACCGCATCTGTACACCTTATGGTTCACATTTTCGACATGGGGCTAGCAACACTGATAACAGAGTGTTTGAAAAAAAAAATTGAATTTTATAGAAAATAAGCTGCCACCACTGACAACTGGGGTGACTGGGAACGGGGACACTCAGAGTATTCATCTATTGTGTCGAATAATGATTATGCCACATTTGGTGCGGATAGTTCTATCAAAATGAAAGCATTTTCAACAATTGATTTAAAAATGGTCTGGCAACACTGAACCACTGCACGAATAAAGACGGTTCCGACGACTCTGAGCTAGTCTAACCAATACTTCTCCAACAACACGTCTTTACATTTTGTAGTTCGTGAGATTTAGTTTCTGTATACGAATGGACGGACGGGCTGAGCGGGATTATACAGTTCGTTTTGTTATAGCTTTACTATGAAGGCCGCATAAAATGAGGTGGCTTCTATCAAATCTGAAATAAGTTTCTCTGAGCCTTTACTGTTTGAACTAAAGAACACTACTGAGGGGGAGGGTTGGTAAAAGCACACAGTAAGAACTGACAAAACTCGTTTTCAAGTTTCGTCCAAAAATAGCATTCCAATGGTATTATGGGTGAAGTGTATACAAAAAAAGAATAACTAATTGTGAGTTTTCTGGTGGTATTAGTGAGGAAGTCCTTAAAGTAAACCTCAGACTTCGTAGTTTAAGTGGTAACGTCGCGGACTTCGATGGCAATTGGTAGATACGAGGATCGAACCCCGCGGTCGACCATCCTAACAGAGGTTTTCCATTGTTTTCCTCAGTTTCACTAGGTGATTGCCAGGACTGTACCTAAGTAAGGGTCTTGGACAATACCTTCCTTATGCTGTACCTTGTCCTGTCCTGACGTGAGTCAAAGACGTCAAAAATTCTGAAAAAGTTCTAATTCAACAAAACTGGTTTTCATGTTTGATATAAAAATAACATACAACGGTGAATTGAATGCAAAAAATAAAAATTAATTGCCAGTTTTTACTGATGGTTGCAGTGAGAAACGTTAATTACTGTCTGCGTATGGTAAGTTCGTCCCTGAGCCAGATACAAATCATTTACTGATTCGGCTATATTTTTCCCCCGAGCCGCTGGTTGGAAATCCCTGTGGGTTGACGTTGGTCATTCATTTACATAGCAAAATCTCAAATCTGAAACATTTCGACACACTGATTCTGCCGTAATACTCCCATTGGCTGACAAGGAACAGATTGTAATTCTTCCAAACACCCAAATTTTAGCCTTGCACCACCAAACTGAAAAAAAACTCCACAGAACCGCTTTTTTCGACACTATTCTGATTTAACAGTGCACAGTCTCAATCGAATGGAGCACGTAATAGCAATTTACCCGGGAACGTATTACATAATCTGACCAGGAAGAGATTTTAAAAACAGTCTAGCATAATGTTCTTATTTCGTACAGGAAATATTCCATGTACGAAGACAAAAAAAAAGCAAACATGCTGCGAACGCATAGCATTTTGATAGACAACAGGTGTCGCTGAAACCAAAAGAGGAAATCTAAACAATTTATGAGCTAATTTCGCAAATCATTACTTACTTGTTTTGACTGCAAAAGTTTCATAGACTCTCTTGGCCTACATATTTCCAGTATGAAGAATTCTCTTTAAAGGATACATAACTAATGTTAAGTAATTTATTTCTGTCCCGCCGCTTACCTCTCGAGAAAAATAACTCTTAATGGGACCGCTTTTTTAAAATAAAAAACTTACAGGAACTTTAAGAACATCGTATGAATAATTTAAAGTATTTGAACATTAGTGCTTTGTGAACTTGCTTGTAATTTTTTGTTGTGTGAAAACTTCTAATCGTAATGTAGTTTTTAGAAATTTAGGTGACGTTCATATGAATCTTGATAATTATTGCAGACTTTACTTAATATTAAGACCTTCTGAAAGGCAGGAAATATACACATTTTTGTTAATTTTTTCCTACATTATGTCTAAAAGCAATGAAGGAAAAGATAGTATAAAAAATGCTAACAACGACATATACTTAAAACTTTTCAGGATTTTTTTTTTCTGGGAACAGTTAAAGAAATTTAAAACAAATGTATAAACCTATCAATTATAGGTGTGATATATTTAGTGTCCCCCTCCTGTGGGTATAACTATTAAGGCTCTCTGCCTTGTAATCAAGGGGTTCCAGGTTCGATTTCTGGTGAGAACATAAGTGATTGGGAACCCACGTTAAATTGTAGGTCCCGGCCTTAAGATGTTATCTTTATCCGATGAAATGCAATGGTAAACCACCATCGATTCATTTTATGCCGGGGCTTTCGTGTCAGGAACTGTCTTCGAGTAGAACATGCATCATTATCATCATCATATTAATTTCATATCATCAAATTTTGTAACATGAACGTTATTGATGTTAGGTATGAAAAAATACGTGTAATTGCGTGCACTAGGGAGGTAAGAAGATTCAAGTCTATGCGCATTGGTATTTTCCAGCGTTTGCCTCAGTTTGGTTATACAAATGCTTATTTAGACAAAGATCTTGCAACACGTGATTACTAGCTAGGCTACAATAGCAGTGTTTCTTTCAGACGATTTCGATCAGAGGGGGGGGGGGTCACACAAAAATTATAAATAATACTCGTATAGTGCCTCTGATGTTCTAAAATATAAAATAACAACAATTTTACTTAACAATTATACTTCCCTAGTTAACCTCAAATAGAATGAGCTATTATATACGTATGAGTAATACAAGTTTTGAGATAATTATTTCGGGGAAGCGGTTGAAAACTTACGGGCGGCAAAGCCCCCCCACCAAAAAGCATGCCTGAAAGTAACAGTGTACAATAGCCTGTCTGGCCTCCAAATGTAAAATAATCCTAATAGTAATAATAATAACTGTAATGTAATTCTGATGATCTGATCCCTTGGTTTTGGCCGATGTTAATTGACTTCTTATTTCTTCCGTGACCTCGTTTTTGCCTTTTATAAATACTTCCAATATTTAGACTTCTTTATTAGGTAATAATTCTAGACTAGTTTGTTGTGGTTAAAATCTTGCAAATATTTGAATATTTCATGTGCTTGATACAAACCAATGGGTAACATAGAAATAAATGTTTTAAACAAATTTGGTTTGTTTAACGGAGCGATGAAGTCCCATTACGCGCCAAGACTGTTTCGTCGTAAGCTAATCTTTGCCAACTCCTCATCCATTACTACAGACGCCTCCTGCAATCTGATGAAGTAAGTATCAATAGCGCTTGGAATGCCATCTAGGGCGTGTGATTCCGTGCTCTGGTAATTACAGGATCGGATTGATGTGCCAGTGGTAATCGGATCGATTCCTACCCAGAGCAACATTTTCACTTTTTTTTTTTCAAAAGATGTACATTATGTTTTTCTTCCTTGTCCTGTCAAGGCTATTTCAAACATAATTCTGGTAAACTAGACTGGTTGATTCAACCTTATTTAAACCTTTATTTGGTTTAATTTGCTGAGGTTGCATCAAGTTGTCCCACTTGCCATCCTTTCCTCTACTATATCCAGCTGAGCCAAAGATGCCTAAAAGCCATAAATAAGATTATATTAAAGTCACAGACTCTGTTTTATAATTTATAGCTGTTTATCGTAATCAAGCTATGCTGATAGAAACTCATTCTCTTTATTTTTTGGGGGGAGGATTTTCGGTGATTACATGATTTTTCTACCCAGTGGTAGAGGCTCTTAGCATTCGAGAGGTCGTTCAATCCCAACGGCTTAACTGAGTTTTTTTTTCAGTTTTTTTCCTGTCATACCAGGCAAATGCCGGTATTGTACCTTCAACTTAGGCACTGGCTGATACCTTCCCGCATTCTTTCCATTCCCCTATCCCAGCCTGAGACTTAGATGCCTAAACGTCATAAAAAATTCAAATCAAATTCAAACATGATTTTTTACTCTACGTATCGTTAGCTACGTGAATATTAGTATTAATATTTTCATAAGAGAAAACGGTAGCTTTAATTCTATTTTTCGTGAGTTTTGATTAAATACTGCTGTCCATAAAATCGTCTATAGTGTGTCTATAGTCTAGGAATTAAAGTGCATAAATTCAATTTATTCCTGGGTATATATGGAAGTAATTTTACATTGTCAACGAGAGATGTCACTAGTGATGCTTGAAGTCCAATAGTCCTGAGCAATTTGGAATCACTAAAACGATCATTAAACGTCCGTTATTCTACAGGTAAAATACTTGGTAAGATTTCTAAAGTTAAACGTGATAATAAGATAAGAGCGAATGAGTTGGGCATAAAAAGTAATAGTCATACTCGAAGCTGGAAATGAATAGTATTCTTTCTAATTAAATAAATTAAACGTTATTATAAGAATCCCAAATATGATCCAAGTTCTGAGCTTTCATAAATTATATATATATATATATCCTCTTTGGATAAGAATTTTAGTTGCTACATTACTATTTTTTTTAACACAAAAGTAACTAGCCTTACTATATACGGATAAAGAAAAGTTCATAAATTGGTACGAAATATGAGTAGGGATAAAATTATTCTATGTCAATTCGTAAGTTGTACAATTTCTCTGTAGCTATAAAAGTCCGGATTTCTTTTTCTTAAGGAATGATACTACAATGGATGTACTTTCATACCCTATCGGCAATGTTTTATAATTCTGAACGGTTTTGCGACAGTCGAAGATATAAACTTCAAATTGCTCTCCTGTAAAAAAGAGGGAAGATGACATAGAATGAAACAATTCTCAAGCGACGAATTATCTGATTTCTTGAATACAGAGTGCTGATTCAGTTAAGATGGGACAATTTCACCTCGGCCCTATTACGCTCAAGGAGTAGAAAGAGCCACCGTTGTATGGATGATGTGGAAGTAACAGCGTGAAGTTGCTGTGAGTAGAGGATGACACTTCTACGTTCCCGCTATGACTTCGAAAGTTCCTGATATATTGCAAGGGTACTTAGTTACACTTTCCCAACAAAGGTACAGTCTTTCAAGAATAGTGCAGCGCTGTAAAATAAAAGGAATAACCATCAGCAAGCCGTGTGTATGGCGCATTATTCAACAGCTCAAGAATGGGTTCCCTCCGGAAGCGTGTTGTCCGAAAGAAAATACAGAGACAACGGGTACAGCTGGTCCGGAGCGCTGAGGTTGTGCAAGCTGTAAGGGCGTGTATGATGGAAGAAAGCACGTAGACACGCCTTGAAGGAATGTTGTCTAAGAAGAGATTACCAAACGCCAGAAAATTGTACGAGCGCTACTATGCAGGGGTTGGTAGTTACTCTAACTAGATGATGTCTGCCTGGATGACGCTAACAAACCTTGCGTAATTTTCTATCGATCAAAAGAACAAAAGTCATTTTCGAAATTTATCAGGCAAAACAGTGAAAAGTTTCCCAAAGGGTTCACGGTAGCGACCGGTTTCTGTGTCTGTGTCAAACTCAAGATTTTCCGAGTGGGGAAAAATTGTGAAGATGAATGCACAGTACGTCCAGGAAAATGTCATGGGTCACATTTACTATGAAGACATCCCTCGTTTGTATGATGCGGAGTAATATCATGTTTAGATCCAAATGGATAAGACGTCCAGTCACACTGCTTGAACTTTTTTCGCCTACTACAGCAGAAAGAAGGCTGAAACGGGCATCCGTATCTTTGACAGTCTCGGTCAAGTCCTCAGATGCATCCCCTAAGGACGTTTGCGTAATTTGTCTCTAGAAGAGAGGTATTGCTTCACGACGTCTCACCATTATTGAGAGTCATTGTAAAATATGTAAACAGGTCTGGGATAACATTCCGCTTGCGCACCAGCGACGAAACCTTTGACAGTGGAAGTTGCGATGCCGAGTCATAGTCCAGGCCCGCGGCTGTCACATTAGACACTATCGCTGGTGGCGGAAGGGCATTTCACCCAGGGTTGCCAACCGGCTGATATTCTACCGGCCTGGCCGGAAATTTGAATAATTTTCTCTAATACGCTGGTGACCGGTACAAAGTATTTAACTTGTTAAATATTTTTTTCCTTGAGAAATATTTCATATCAATTAGTTTGTTGCATCCATGTTTGATTTGTTAAAGTTCAGGCATACATTATTCTAATTTTCAGTTTTGATTATTTTGGGGGAAGGGCTGTTTCTTGGCATTGTTTACCAGTTCGATTTTTCGATTACGTCCTTATCGTGAAGATGAAGTTATCCTTGCACTATTTTGTGGCTTTTTCTGGACTGTTTATCTTTCCTGTAATTTATACAACCACTTCACATCATAGCTAGTTACCAATGGAGGTGCTGATAATTTTATTTTCCATAGTTGGCAACCCTAATTTCACCGTGACAACGTATGTAAAGTCGTTCCATGTGAACTGAATCAACCTTCTGTATACTCTGTAAATATGAAGCAAGAAGGTAAGTGAAGGGCAGCTTCATCATTACCATTTGGCGAACCGCCACTGGCATGCCCATTTTATTTACACCGTACTCGACAAATATGCTACATTTGTAGTTATTCCTCCACCACCAGCCCGAAAAAATTAGATGCTTCAAAATGGCAGGTGTAAAAGGAGAAAGTTATTCTATTCTTCATATTTGTTTTTAAATCGCAAGTTAATTTTAATTATTGATGTGACTATTTGAGTTTGTTTAGATTGTCAATCAGTATTTGATACTAATTTTGCATACAGTATGTGATAAAAATACAATCATCAGAACTACAAGAATATAGTATTTAGATAGTTATTTTACTTTTTCATTTCAAAATACCACCACCTGTTGTGTGTATCAATTCTGTTAGATTATTGAAACTTAATGTTTGTTTGTTTGTATACATTTCTATCACTGACTGGATTTAAAATTTTGCTTTTTCTCTTTTTTTCAGCCGGACCGTCTCTCGTTCTGGCTCTGTAGCGATGACCTTCTTCCTTATCATACTGGTAGCGCCTCTAGTGAGCACTTGGTCCAACACAGCACGGTGGAGTTCCTCATCTTCCCCATACCACATTACCTCCTCAAACACAGGAAGGGATCGCGGGTTCGGCATCATTCGACGTATCAGCAGTACTGTTCTTGAAGACGATTCATCACTTCCATCATCATTGTCAGATTTAGAAAAAATGTCACACGACAGTACAGAGTTTAGCTCTGAAGAGGATACTATGTTCGATAGTTTCACAAACTCAACAGATGTCGCTAGTCCACGGTCGAGACGATATGTCAGGTTTCCGGGATACTTTGCACGGGATCCAGGCCGACTCGTACTGCCCCACCCAAGACCTGTACCCCCATTACTTCCACCCCCTCCACCTGGTTTATTTCCACCGCCTGGGGCTCCACTGTCACCCTCACGAGAGCCCTGGGGTTCACCACCAGTGCATGTTGGACCCGGGAGAAGTCCTAGGCTTGTGTTTAGGGACCCAGATATTCCTTATTATTCACATGGGCATGCTTTACAGGATCTCAGCCCAGAAGATATTAGAGGTAAGTCTCGGTGATAGTTCGTTTTTAGATTATTTTAATAGCATAAAAGTTTTGATAGCATAGAACACAATTGAAACTTCGATTCTTGTGCAATGCTTATCAGTTTAGGCTCGATTCCAGATTAGAGTAAGCATGGTCATTCTACACGAACTTTTTCGTTTAGTTTCAGACAGCTTTCCAAGTTTTTTTCTTCAGACCCAGTGAATTAAGTTAAAGTTACTTTATTTAGTTTAGACCATAT
>JAGDQP010074775.1:0-10233 GCA_022664845.1 Lepisma saccharinum | reverse complement strand
TTATAGTTAACATTTAAGGGCAATTCGCTCCTTGCATTTGTCTTGTAGCACACATTTTTTAAACAGAAAGTGTTTAGAACACTTATTTGTTCGCTTATTCGAGTTGGTCTTTAGGTTGTAAGCATACTCTTCATTTGTCCCCGAATATTATATTTGGTTGCATTGCGTTAGCATCTTGCTTAGCTAATACAAGTTTTATTTTTCTTCTATTTAGTTTTTGGTTTGGATATAGTTGCACCTTATATTACTTGGCCATACGCAATGGAGGACTAAATTCTTACGTCAGATCCGGAAGGTCGCCATGGTAAACCGGTATGTTACAGTCTAAACAAAAGGGTGTTTAGCAGTAGATTTGTAGTGTTTGTTTTCAACAACTATGGTTTTGTGCTTTGTGCCAGATTGTCACCATTACAATGAAAGAGACACGTCTTGCTTTTTTTATGTTTCCAAAGGACTGAAACTAGAAAAGGAAGTGGAAGGAACCAATTACGTAATTAAGCACTACACTCAGTGCCATTAAACGCAATTTTGAATACGTTGACAGTATTATGATGATAATTCATCGTTGAATTGCTGAGTTCTTGATTTATAAAAGGTTATAATATAACGGGTTCGTGCGGTGAAATTGACTAATTTTATTGAATAAATAGTAGGTACTCAGATAGGATGGGTTCAAGGTATCACGATCTTGGGTAAATAGGTACACCACACTAGTAATAATGAATAATCTACTCATGTAACCACCAAAAAGAACCACATCAATCTTGGAGAAAGGAATGAATAATAAAACTAGAAAACTTCCTAGAACCTTATGTGAATTGATACTTCTAAATGATTGTATCTTTAACACCTGGACCATTGATGAAAAAGAACTTATTTATTATAACTAAAAATTATACACAAGATAAGCAATTATCCAAAATAATTTATAACAATCGCAGACGTATGTTGCTTTTTCAATAGAGAAGTTTATGTCCACTATAGAAATATCAAACCACAATAATATCTATAAAAATTATTGTTAAAAATGTTTTTGGTTGAATATTATTGATAAATATATAAAAGACTTATGGTATTTCCAACAATTATCAGTTTATTATTAATTATCCTTAAGCTTCAAACACTGGAATTACCACTTTTGTAATATTTTGAGAAAACTTACTTAAAAACTAGCAAAAATAATCTTAAATGCGTAGAGAACACCTTTTCAAATGACAGTCAAATAATCTTTAGCCTTTTTACCCTAAAGGTGTATTATCAGACCAACTCTTCGCAATAGAACACGTATTTATTCTTTACTTAACAAACTATTACGTTAAAATACTTTATGACTTAGTAACAGTTGAAATCATATGTATTGTTTTCAATATAAGGTGAAAAAATAAGCTTTTTTTTAGAAATTTTTAGGTGTTTATACTTATAAATATACGAGTAACACCTTACAACAGTGTAATATAATGTCTTTTATTGATAAATATTTAGAACAATTTTAAACATCACGATACGAGCTTGCAATAACGTGAAAATATGATTTTTTATAATATTACCAAAAAAGGTACCCCTATACTACTTATGAGTTACGACCATAACAGTACTTTACATATCAATATGGTAATAAACAATTTATTCATACACCAATACACTCTAATTAAACCAATATTTAATACTAAATTACACGTACCTTATGATGACTCTCCAACACCATCAAACTTGATCAAAACAAATCAACACTCAGCCACTTGATGTGAAAATACTTTGATGACTGAAAAGTCTCTAACGAAGTAAGAAAACCGACTACTTTTGTCGACACGATCGCGTGCGCACGGATCGAAAGATATTGAGGTGGAAGAAATACTATTCGAAAAATTTCTCACGACTGAACAAAATGAAAACCAAAATTTCACACAGCTAGCATGAGCAATATCACACCGCAACGCAACTTTAATGAATTTTAATTAAGAAAATCCTATCCGATTCTGAATATCAAAATAACGAAATTAAGATAGCAACAAAATCTACTATCAAAATGTTCATGGAAGGAAATTAATATCATACGGGTACAGGTATAAAAATAAGGTTTATAATATTAGTCACAAAATTCGTAGTCCTTTCTACTAGTTCAATCACAGGGATGACACAAAAATCTTCTTCCGAGGTATGTCCGCTTCTTTATTACGCTTCTCCCCTGACTGATCCTGGATCCCCTTCCAAACTTTAGGTAAGTAACAACCTTCCATTCCACATGTTAGAGGGTAAGTATCCAATACACTTCTTCGATTGAGGGATAAGTATATATTGTTTTTCCCGCGCCGCTACACCGGGTTATATTTCTGTATAAAGCTGGAGTCGATATTATCCAACGCAACTGGATCCCAAAATATGACGTAACTGGAACTTCAGTATGAAACCAATACTATCTTCAAAAATAAACACTGTAACATTTATCACGAAGATGAGAAGTTCATAGAAATTGATGATTTTTCAGTTCTTCACCAATATTTAAAACACAATCGTTTTGTTTGAAGCACGTAAAGAAAATCGTAAAATTTATCAACGAGACCACATCAGCATGACACTGCTTATTTTACTTTTCATTCGAAGATAACAGCCTTTCTTTATTTATGCTAATTTGCGTCTTTCGATATCCCGTATAAAATTTCTTGAAACACTTTTACTTTGTTGACATTAATAACACCAGTGCTGTTTTTAGTAAATTCTGTCTCGAATTAGAAACACTGTAAATCATGTGATATCTTCTCTGCTTGATGACGTGACACCACTACACACTAGTGTTCGTCTACATTTTTTCTCCCAGAAAAAATGAAGAAAAAATGAAAAAGAACAGTCTAATCGCCTCGCAACAATCACTCTCACTCTGCGTAATTGTTGTTGTTAGGAAGCATGAATCCACTGACAGCTTATAGAAACGGCGATTAAACAACAAAAACTGGGATAATGTTCTTTGCAAAACGAATGCAGTTATTTATAGTGTAAATATTTCTTTCAAATTATTAATAGGCATGAAGACAAATCTTCTGGCGTTGTGCGTACAGTTTACAAGTATGATATTTTCTTCCCTAAGAGGCTATGTGAAATTAACATATCAAAAGTGGTACTCACCCGGACTGTCCATGGTATATTTCACTCGCACGTTGGACTAATATAGAAATTCTCTTTCTCACCAATTTTAGTAAATCTGGAATCTCCTTCCCGGTATCCAGGTTTAAGGCAAGGTTATCCACAATGTCCAATGCAGAAACCACGACCACTATATCCAGCTCAGCAAATACTTCTTAACTTGCAATTTTCACTCAGCACTCACACTAATATAAAGGATGGACGAATATGTGTCCCAACCCCGACAATGGGATGAAACGTTCATAATTTAATCACCACTTATAATATACAGTGCAGATTGAAGTATCGTGTGCGTCCCTCCGCTACGATATCTTGTTACGTTCTAACTATCCATCCGAAAAAATGTAGCCAACCTCATAACTGAAAGTTGCCTAACCAAGCACTAATTCAGAAGACATATTTTTTTTTACTGATCCATCACAATAATTATATCTAAAAAAAACTTAATTGAAGCTGCTAATGCGGTTATAGTTGACACACACTCAAGAAGATAAATACGAGTGCTAAAACAAAACCCTTGTACCTATGTACAGCTGTGCAAATTGATATTATAGGTAAAGTAGACAAGGTTCGTAAATCAAGATTTCCAAAGCTATTAGTGCCTTTGTATGTGTTTCAAATACATAAAATTCCGGAATAAAAATTAGCTACTCAGCTCAACTGATTATATTTACTGTTCATATTGTAAGGCATCCCAGGCCTCGAACCTGGTACCAGAACCATTTATTTTCATAGACATACATATTGTAGTGGGATATGGATAAATAGGTCAGTGTGTTAAGCACAAAAGTAAACAAACTTAAAAGTTACATAAAGCTGACTAAGCATCCATAGGAAGCAGACGACAAAAACCTCCAAGCGGCAAGTGTTGGAAGTACTGAAGATACGCCCACAAATAGGGATATAAAAAGGACAGTCAATCACCTTTGAAGTTATCACTTCTTCGCTCCGAAAAGCGGTCACCTCTACCTGGCTTGGACTGGAGTCAGGACTCTCACCTTACCCCCAGCTTAGGTTGGTATACCTTTACCTGCTAACTCGGACTGGAGTTAGTATCCTTTCTAGGAACAATCTCCTTTCCTAAACCTAAGTTAAATATCATTGCAAGAGGTGATCCACTAGATTATTAATTACAGAGCCCATGTTCGGGACGCTCAGATTGTTATCTGTATAATACATTGTATAATATATAGTATATTGGAACTTTATAATAAACTGGTGTCGGTAAAAACGTATATAAGCATTTGCTCTATTTATTCACTAAATAACCATTTTATTAAACGATCTACGGTCATAAGGACTCTACCATAAATATTATATCGTATATTGTTATGACAGTGCTATCACGTCGTATACGATCCCATCGCTACCTTACGAAGTAACAACAACAAGTAAGAAAATCATTACGTGGTGGTAGACGCTCGGGTATACAAAATAATTATAAGTTATATCACAACATAACATAGTGAAAATACTACAGTTATAAAAGTGATTTTTTATATAGAGCAAAATATAAAACCGACAAACCAGAAAATATTTCGGAGAATAAACGATAAAGTGTTCAACAGTGTTCCAGTGACAGTTATAAGTGACAAACAACCAACATTTCATGTGAAAAGTGAACATTTGGATAAACCCACCCAACTCAACTTATTGGATATAACCCAAGAAAAGAAGAAAACCCACCCCTGGAAAACTTAATTGGATTTACCCACCCTCAAGAAAAGAAGATTGCAGCCCACGAGGAAGATTGGATTTTTCGCCAACAAGCAGCAGCTGGACGGAACCAAGGACAGATCCAAAGGTATGTTACTCTAAATTGAATTAGGTATCGATCGTTTTCTTTCCACATAAAGCAGAGTAAAACAAAATATTTTAGTTAATGATATACTTCCAGCATAGAAAGTGACTGTGAGGAAGACGAAATGGCAACTAAGCCATCATTTAATTTGCCACACCTTACTAAGTATTCGGGAACAGTTAACGAAGATCCCGATCGCTTTTTTATGCTCTTTGAGCATTTAGCTAACTTGCAAGGGTGGACTAATGAGAAAAAAGCTGAAATACTGCCAATGTATTTGTAGGACGTTGCACTTGACCTAATATTTCAATTACAATCTTTGAATCAATTCGAAACATTAACGTACGATCAGCTAAAAGAAAAATTGGTCAACCTTAGTCGTCCTCGATTGCCACAATACAAGGCAGAAATGGAAATCAACCTTGTTCACCAATATCCCGACGAATCAGTGGACGCTTACTTCTTGCGAAAATTTAGAGCAATACGTCATAATCTTCCAAATTGTACGGAAGAAGCTAAAGTGCATTACTTGTCGTTAGGATTACAGAGGAATCTTCTTAAGAAGATTGCATTAGAAACCTATAGAACAGTACAGGAACTGCAAACAAAGCTTCAAGCTCTAGAAGCATCGCAAGATTTAATGCGAAAAAGAGATTATATGGAAAAAATCCAGGCTTTCCAAACAATGGAAGAGTTGAGAACTCAAAGCCAGCAACCCCATAATCTTTATAAGAATCAAAGTGTACCTCAAAATTTAAGTTTTCATTTAAGAAATCAAAACCTTCCAAATTTACCTCACCAGCAATATCCAAGGCAACAAATGAATTATCATCACATTCCTAACCAAAAATTTGCAAGTACCCAAACATTACCTCCATGGACAACGCAGGAACCCATAATTGACTATTCCAAAGGGGAATCAGAACCACCCGATTACGATCCCATATGTCAGACCTATCAACAAAATCCAAATTCCCAAAACAAAATCAATCAATGTAACCAAACCAGGCCGCAACCTCCAATACTTTCATTCTATAGTGCACAACCAAGCACCGGGCCAAATACCTATAAAACATGTAATTGATATCTCTGCATACCAATATGATAAATCACAACCAAATCAACAACCTAGTCAAATTAATAACCCTCAACCCAATTTGGAAAATATCACAAATAAATTAGCGGAATTGTCGCTTACTATAGCTAGGAATGCATCCTATAAACCGCCTTATAAAAAGAAGGGCAAAAATAATTATAAAGGCAAATATAATGACCAAAAATCAGATGCCCAAGGCTACAATAAAAACAAAAATAACAAGCAAAACGAATAGAGTGGTACAGTTACTGTTTGCTCAGTCTGTTTCAAGCCTGGCCACAATTCTCATATTTGTTGGCACAATACAAACAAAAAGGAAAATAATCAGGGAAACTTGTAAAGTCGCCCGTCTCATCAGCAGGCGAATAAAAATTGTACATCACAAGCAGATTGGTCCAACCCTATGGATATTTCTGAACAAACAGAAAACACAAAACGGACATATACTGATTTTGAAACAGATGACAATCAATCTCTGATAAAGATATGCATAGGCGATAGAATAGTACCTACAATTGTAGACACGGCTAGTTCAATTTCGATATGGCCAAAGGAAGAACTACCTAAAAACAGTCTATTAGTTCCTTATAAGACTCAGATAAGAGGAATAGCTAACAAAGTCATAGAGTTACAACATGTCGCTTTAATAAAATTTAAAGTGGGGTCAACGTATTATTCTCATTATTTTAGAATAATGGACAATAGTCATCTCTGCCCCATAATAGGACAGGATTTGTTAAAGCGCCTCTTAGCTAAAATAGACTTGGAAAGGAATATTGTATCTTTCTACAAAAGGCCAAGGAAAGCTTTTCTTGAAAAGGAAAACAAACAGAAGCAGGACATCACTCCTTCCGTCATTATGTCATTACAACAACGTAAGATAGCAAATGTATATTCAGCGACAAAAACTGTCATCCCAGGAAAATCATATTTCTATATACCAGTAAGATGGAATAAGAACATACAGACAGACTCAGCATTCCTTTTTGTTACGCTATTACAAGATTTGAAAAACAAATACAACATACAAGCGTTAACAATGAAAATGCCTGTTGATAATCCAACTATTTTGATGGTAAACCCGACAGCAAATAAAATTACGTTACAGAAAAACTCTCCAATTGCTTATATTGAAGAATCAGTAGAAGAAATTTCTCTTCATATTGAGAAACAGAAAGAAGATGGAGAAAACATATATAAATATCGCACAAAACAAGAAATAGATGAAAGATTAGCATACACTGAAAAACTTTTCGATTTTTCACTATTTGATATAAATCCAGAACTCTCTGTACAAACTAGAAATCAAATTGCTAGATTATTATATGAATTCCGTGACGTGTTTTCATATAATTTATCTCACGTCTCATTTTTCAAAGGTTATATACACAAGATACGCGTGGACAAGGCAGCGACTTTTCACTCTAGATCACCGCCTATACCATTGAATATACGGAAGCAAATTGACATTCAACTTAGTCAATTAGAAAAAGCGGGAATTATACGGCAGACATCGTCGAGTGAATTCTCATCTCCTCTTCTAGTAGTGCGTAAACCAAATCCACAAGCTTTTCGTTTTGTTCTAAATTTAATCAATTTGAACAAATATACAAGGTACCTTGCAATACCATTTCCATCGGCAGCCGAAGTATTGGCTTGTCTAAAAGGAAAGAATTATATTTCCACCGTTGACATCAGCCAAAATTACTATCAAATATTATTGAATAAAAAGAGCCAAAAATATAATACTTTTGAAGTAAACCATACAAGAAAAAGCTACAAATTTCAAAGGGCAGTAATGGGCCACAGTACGTCATCATCGGCTTTGACAATAGTAACAAGAAAGTTGCTAGAAGGATTGTCAAACAGAATAACCAGTTTCGCAGACGATATTGTAATAGGATCTTATTCACAAAGACAACAGCTAGAAGACATACGTTCTTTGTTAATTCGCCGTCGTAAACATGACTTCGGAGCATCATCAAAGAAGTTACATCTTTTTTACAACTCTCTGCAAGAACTCGGTTTTAAAGTGAGTGCAAATAGTATATCTATTTCACCAAAAATCGCAAAGAAAATACAGAATTATCAAAAACCACGTACAAAAAGGCAGCTCCGAGGTTTTCTCGGGTTATGTTCTTTTATGCGTTCACACGTGAACAGATTCACAGACAGAGTCGAACCATTTCAACGGTTAGTAACAAAAAATGCAAAGTTCAAATGGGATCAATCGTTGGATCCACTCTTTGAGCAACTAAAAACCGATATAATAAATGCACCATCACTTTCTCATTTTGATCCAGAGGCTCAAATTCGTCTCTACACAGACGCCTCGACCTATCAGGTCGGAGCACTGATTACGTGTTACTACCCCGAAAAGGATGAAGAAAAGATAGTGTCATATTGTTCAAGAAGGTTAACAGACACAGAAAAGAGATATTCAACATGGGAAAAGGAATTATGTGCAATAATATATGCTATCCGAAGATTTTCCTTCTATCTTTTGAACCAAAGGTTCACTTTATTTACGGACAATCATAGCCTTTCCACCTTACAAACTCAAAATGATAAAATCGATAAATTTTTAAGATACCGAATCTTCTTATCTGATTACAGATTCGATGTTAAACACAAGAAAGGTTCAGAGATGAGCGCGGATTTTTTTCTCAAGACTGGAAAATACAGGATAAATCAAGAAAGAAGAAAGAGAAAAAGAAGACAGCAAAGAAGAATTAACAGCTAACAGACACAAAGTGACAGACGATGTTAAAACATCAGAAGAAGAGCTTGTATTTTCGTTCATTAGCTTTAGAAGATAGTGGACTAGTTACCAAAGAGTTTTCTACCAATGACGAATTGAAAAAGGAAGAAAGGAAAGACCCCTCTTACTCCAATATAATTCTAGCACTTGAAGGAAGACAGCCAGAAGATGCTACAACAATTCGTGCACTCAAGTACCATTGTTTGAAGATGCAGTACTTTATCGTACAAGAAAACATCCAGAATTAGGCGAACTACACTTATTATGTATTCCGAAGACTATGATCCAGCAGTGGTTTAAAAAGGTCCACAAAACGTAGATGGCAGGTCACCCTGGGCTAACTAAACTATACAGATCAACAATGTGAAAATATTATTTGCCTTCATTGAAACAAACACTAGGATATTATTTAAAGAGATGTGACGAATGTCAGCGCCTCAAGTCATATCCAAACAAGCCAAAGGTGAACTATTGCATCATCCTGTAGGCAGCATATGTGAGCAATACACATTTGACACTTTAGGTCCTATAATTTCAGAAGGTAACGTTAGAAAATATGTGCATATAGCTGTAGAAAACACATCAAAACCAGTTATTGCAAAAGTAGTGACGGAAATGTCAGCTCAATCTATAATGGAATTTTTGGAACAAAACATTATCCTTAGATACGGATGTTTCCATAGTTTATATTTAGATAAACACCCAGTCCATTCAAGCAAAAAACTAAGAGACATGTCTATAAGATACGGATTTGAACTAAAATTCAACAACAAGTTTCAAAGCGAAAAAGCATTTCTGTCATCATCATCTCATAATTTTCCGGCTGGACAAAACAAACTTCTACAGACAGACCAACCTAATTCGTATTTGGAATTTAGTAGTAATTAGTAAATAATGACCGAAAACTACAATAAATCATATCAACTACACTATGGATGGTGACCATTGGTGATATATTATATTGCAATAAAAATAAAAATCAATTAATATTTTTTACTTCTTAATAATTCATAACCTGGAATAGTTAAAAATAAAAGTAACTCACACTCACTATTAGAAGAAAAAGAACGACACTTGTTGTCATCTTCAGTTTAAGGTGGAATATTAAGTCACATCAAAAGTGAAGTTTATTATAATAGCAAAGTACGAGGATTACATTTAAGATATGTATATAAGTTGCTTCGTGCACCAAAGAGTCTTTGTGACAATTAGATATAAGTATCTTGGGCTATAATGCACAATAAATATCTAGTTTTGAATATACAACTATGTTGTTATGCTTATCGGCCATTTACGTAATGCATAGATATTTTTTGAGTATTGATACTTATTTACATACAACGATATCGTATTATCATCATCATACGTACATAGATAGACTCTCTTTTACAATATACAATAGTATAGAATAGATATCACTTTACTTTTCATACGTAT
>JAGDQP010074774.1:0-10233 GCA_022664845.1 Lepisma saccharinum | reverse complement strand
GTCAGTTAGCCTAAAATGTGCAATTTCAGGGGTCCACAACTAGAACATAGTTTGAGATACGAATATGAAATTTTGTACATCTGCACATATTTACCATATCTCCTTAACGGCAAAAGCTCATATTTCTATCTTTAACATCTTTTTTCTTACGGGGCCCCCAAATCGTCGATTTTGCCATAAACTCTTGTTACTGTATAACATGCTTCTGGCAGTGCTGACGTTTTCTGACGTGAAGAACTTGGCTCATGCACTGCCGTGCATGTTGATATATACATATTTTGCAAGTAAAAACGTAGAATAAGAACTCGTGGCGCTATCTGACGCAATGGACCACCTTATATGGAATAAGGTCCAGAATTGATAGTGTTGCAGAATCGACATACGAAATATTGTAGACGAGAGCCCTACACACAGATGTCGCTGATATCGAAGTTGTATGCGAAAACGTCGTAGCTGCACTTTTTATTGTTCTGTCAACAACCGCACTCTGACACACGTCGCCACTTGTCGAGTTGTCGGAAATAGGCTTACAGTTTCGAGGAGAAATTCCAGATTAGCGACGAATGTGTTAGTTGCGTGAAGACTGTGACAACACAAAGAAAAAAAAAAAGAGTTTGTTGGATTCAGTGTGTTTGTTGTGAAAAGTGGTTTCATGAGACGTGTACTACATTCATCGATGATTGCGTACTCTGTAGGTAAGTGATAACAAAGAATAGTAAGTCTATTCTTTGAGTTGATGGAAGTGTTTGTTTTTAAAACTTTAAATATTTCAAATTTCTTTGGAATTAGACTAAATTCTTAAAAAAAAAATGCAATGATAAGGAAAAAAATATTGTCTATGTTAATAGCAATATTTGGATACAAAATTTGTTTCTAAATGTTTCTAATTTATTTTCATCCAAGAGCTCGATAAAAATTCTTTGAAGAACTTCAGTTTATGATTCTGTATGTGAATATAATGAACAACTATTTCTGGCTTTAATACATGTTCAAGCATACTTTGTTCCATAGAGATTAGTACGGCAAACGTATCCGCATCATATGGCCGTCTCCATTAAACACCTAGGGATATATAGTTTTTATATTTTCCAGAATTTCAAGTCTATTTTTGTTTTTGTTTTTGTTTTTTTTTTTTCATGAAAAGAAAAAAGAGATGCTATCATAAAGATTTATCTTCTGGAAAGTCATTCTACTTTGTTTTTTTAATTAGTCATTCCCAGAGCGTTGAAAACCTATGGCTATCTGTCCCAAACTTACCCTATATATAGTACGTATGTAATATTGCCAGACCCTTTGCCCCCCCCCCCCCAAATTTGGCCTAGCCCCTCACACTAAAGTTTCAGTTGACTAAGGGTCTCTCTATGTAATATATTGATGCATTTGCAGCAACTTAAATTTGGAAACTAAACTTCCTTTAATTTTTTTTTTCTATTATAGATTCCATGTTGTGTAGACCAATAGCGTAGCAGAAGAGGCTCTTCCACCGTGGTCTGGCGGCTATGGTTTCGTGTTCCGGGTCAGCACTGTGAAAATTTGAGTTATGCTGCTGGCCAATTTGACTGAGCGTTCCCTTTTTATCCTGAGTGTCAACCATTTTAGTCCATAAGTGCCGTGCCCAATCCGTAAAATGTAAATTGAAGAAATAGAATAATAAAACGTAACAAAGAGGGGGAAAAAATATTAATTTGGCATGTCTCTTGTTTCTCTGTCCATTTTATATGTTTATTTTCTGTCCCCGTCCACTCCTTCGCCTGCAACGTCTAGTCTTACTGTCTTCAAGTATATATTACGTGTAGCTAGTCTGCATTTTTAAACACTAGGGGGACAAAATGGCGTTTTTGCACGTGCAGATTTTTTTTTCGCAAAAGAAAAAAGGAAGTAGCAAGACAACAAAATGGATCATTTTTTTTTTCTTTGTTTGCCAATTAAAAAAAAAAGGAACCTTGTAGTTCTCTGTGGGTCATCAACAAGGTCAAACGCCGTAGTCGACCTCTGGTGGTGAACCGTGAAACGAACCAATAACCATTTTCGATACGTCAAAACTCATTTTTAAAGTTTCCTCTTTCCTCTTATATTCTCCTCTTCCTTCTTCTTCTGGTCGTGAACGAAAAAAAAAATACTTTTTTTTTCTTTTTGTCGTTTGAAATATCGTGCTTTACTATAGCGTCGTTAAATAAGATTACAGCCCCTTTTATATTTCTCTGAGAGTTTTTAAGTGCGAGCTTTTTCTGCCCAATTTATCGTGAACAAACAGATTGATTAATTAGTTTCTACTCATTCCGTGTTGGTAATATGCGTGTGCTCACGTTTGTAATGATATCACGCATATTAATGCGTTTCGCTCGTTTTCCCCGACACATACTTCTGTTGAAGCCAATGACTGATGTAAACGAAACGGGAGAGTTAATGTTTAAAAGTTACTGCATAACATTTTCGCGTTCTCTCTATTGTATTGCTCCTATGGAATCGTGACGAAACGGTAGTGACCATTTTTTTTTCCTTAAGGAACGAAGGGATTCATTTGAAACATGATTTTCTGCTAAGATGCATCAGGATATGCGAGGGTTAGTTGTTAAGTTATGGGGTTAGCCATGTCTTCCGGCGTGGTGATTGATTGATTTATAAATGTCTTTGAAGCTACATTGATAAGTAGGAAGGTTTGGAAGAAATAAACATGTGCGGGTAATTTAGTATATTTAAAAAAAAAAATGTTGGCCAATTTTTGGCCACCGTAGAAGTCAATTTAGCTCCTTCTTAAGCTCCCACTTTCAATGTGAGCGCTCCTGGAATCGATCCCCGGTATTTGTTGCCAATTTTTCGTGTTGATCCAGCACTGATGGCAGCTGAAAAGCTGTTTAAAAGCTGAGTAATTTAAACTCTCCGCCAGGGATTTTATGAAAACCGTTTATCTTTACTTTTAGGGCACTGGACACGGTCCTAATTATCAGACCGTGATGATTGATATCTCGTTCGAAAGCCCATGGACTGAAGATTACAACAAATTAACAATTGTGTTCATAGTAACCAACGCGTAGAAGAAGAAGAAGGGCGAAAAAAATAGTTTTAGAAACCGTGGGAGTTGGCAACACTTGCAATTACCGTACGCCGACAAAAGCCAACCAAGGTATACCATATACATTAGTGTCAAACATACCCAAAAATCAGAAACAGTGGTGCAATACAAGGCAAGAAAAAGCGAATAAACTTTTATAGGAATTGCGTAATACCCTGTATATTAGGGTTTGAATGGGCTAATTTACCTTCACAACTGTAGTCATCGTTCTAACTATCATAGCGATAAGAGTTATACCTCGCTGGAAAGCTTATGGATTTCAGTGAGGTAGAATGTATGCCCATCGAGCCAATATGTAGAGAAGAAAGAGGAGGAAATGTTAAAAATGTGGGAGAAACGGGATATATATTTTCTTGATTTCGTGGAATAAAATGGCGCTGAAAATAAAGGCCAATTTTTTCCCCGGCCCTCTGACCTAGGAGGAGTACGCTGACAGATAACATCAGTTTTTACATTTCGTCTTAACTTTTTGAAGCCACAATTATGCTTGTACGTCATTTTGGGGAGGAGGGTGTACCTAGTGCTCTTAAATGGGTGGGTTGAGTCGGATTTACTCGAATCACGGGCCGGGTCGAATTTAGTCACGCGTCGAGTCGAGTCAGATTTATTCAGGTTGAAAATGTCTGTTATGCTAAACCCTAAAACAAGAAACACTGTTTTTAAATGTCTTAAGCTTCACTGTTCTAACGTCGGAAGATGACACATGGTACATGATTCTGTTGTGGCACGAAGTACACGACCCTCTGTTTATTACGAAATATGGCTAATTACATGTTACAGTATTACAAAACATCATAGATTCATGCTTATTCTACCTATCATATAATAATAAATCCAGTGACTCTCGGTAACAAAATCTGTTCGTACTAGTTAACACTAGAGACAAACTCGGTTGATAGCGCACAATTATACTTTTGCACCTTCAAATCAAACTTTTCCCTGTAACGGGTGGTGCTATGCTCTTAAGCCTTATATTTAAAAATGCCTCTTTATTTGTGAACACCCTGTTGCTATGGAAGCTGCTGATAGAATAATGACTTCAGGGCCTCTGTGGGATATTGTTCAGCTACCGTAGATAGCTTAAGGATAATCTAAAGCAACCATCTCCAACAAAAGATGGCAGCACTACCTCCGTATATGTCTAATGTATTTTCACTGTTACATAAAATTTCCTTGCTGCTCATATAAATTCATGCCTAGAGAATTCAAATTTTCAGGGAAGAAAGTTCATAACCAATTCAAGAGCATGATCGATACCGTTTTTTTATTTTCTTTTTGTTCATTGTTGAAAGAGCTTCACTGTTATAGGTTTCGATATTCACAACAACAATCAAGCGATGTCAACAATCAAGGAAAACGAAAATAAAAATCGGCATCGATCATGCTCTTGAATTGGTTATGAACTTTCTTTCCCGAAATTTGAACTCTCTAGGCTTAAATTTATAGGAGCAGCAAGGAAATTTCGTACAATTATAAAAATATATTAGACATATACGGAGATAGTGCTGCCATCTTTCGTTGGAGATCGTTGCTTTTTTACTTTATTAAACCAGAGCCAAAGCTTTCGTCTCACACAGCTCTTATACAGACTAACGCACTCGGAAATCAAAGGGGGAACCAATTTCTTTGAGTCCAACAAGGAAACTAAAGATATACGTTGCATACAAATACTTATATAGCTTCTACAATATAATTTTACACAGGTATGTTTACCCTTTTGGACATAGTCCGGTTAATAAAGAGCTAATCACAAAACCAACAACCCAATAGGCTAACTACATACACAAAATACATAGAGTAATTCGCTGACACATTGTCTCGCCCGAGACTGAGTTGTACAGAAGCCGTGTGCCAAAGCTTCATAAATGGCATAATCTTCTGCGTGAAAATTACATCTTGATACACAAAAACATTAATTTCATTTGAACTATGAAAGACAAATGCTTCAAACTATCAGCGTTTGTAGAATATCTGTGAGGGTATATACATAAGTAATTATGGGCGTGTACAACTGTACATGGCCATGGCACACGAGCATCCTTCTCACAAATACAGTTCCTCTTCAAAGCATACGAAACTCGCACTGATGGAACTGTACTTCACAAAAGTGATACTAATTTTGAGAGTATTCGAAGTGGCACGAGGTGGCACAAGCACCAGCAGGCTACCATATTATGTTATGCATCTAGGGCACTATATAACTGACTTTATGTTGGTAAATCATTCATTCTTACCCTAAAAAAAGATAAGTGTAAGTGAAGTTGAGTGTAATGAAAGAGCAGTTTGAAAATTCTACAAACAATGCAAAGCAAGTCGTCCCTGTAAAAGAGGAAAAACAAAAAGGATTAGAAAAATTGTTCGATAGTTTGGGTAAGCAAATTATTGATCTAAATTCTAAACACAAAATTTTCTTCGCTTCTTCTACCGAACTTTAAGGGTTATTCCACGCGAAATCATTCATTTTGGGGGGGAATGGTTTTTCGACTACTATACTGAAAAATCAAAACAAAAAGGGAGTAACGTTGAATGGCTTGAATCAACTGTTCGTATACTCGGATGATGTAGATTTGATAGGGGACGATATAAATGTACTACAAAGTAAAACCAATGTCTTAGTAGAAGCTTGCGATGAGATATCTCTACAGGTAAATATGGAGAAAACAAAATACATGATAAATCAAGCCGAAACACAGGGAATGAAGGAAATAACAACATAAGAATTAGGGATGAGGTCATAGAGAAAGTAAACAAATTTAAATACTTGGGAGCATATGTAACAAGCAAAAACGAGGCCACGGAAGAAATAAAAAGTCACTTGGTATCGGGCAACGCATGTTTCTATTCAACTCAGAAACTCCTAACCTCGCGATTAATATCAAGGAAATTGAGATTGAAAATATACAGAACGGTTATTCTGCCGGTAATATAATTTATGGTTGTGAAAGTTGGAGTTCGACCCTAGCAGATGAACATAATTTACAAGTGTTTGAAAATAAGGCCTTGAGAAAGATATACAGGACGAAACGGGACGAGATGACTGGAGAATGGAGGAGACTGTATAATGAAGAAATTTACGGACTGTATGATTCACCCGATGTTGTAAGAATAATGAAATCACGACAACTAAAATGGGCTGGCCATGTAGCTCGGATGGGAGAAAAATGAAGACTATATTTCACCCTGGTTGGAAAGCCGAATGGAAAGAGACCATTGGAAAGACCGATACGTCGTTGGGAGGACAATATTAGAAGAAATCTTCGAGAAGTAGGTGTTTGTGATGAAAACTGGTTTGATCTTGCCCAGGATAGAACCCGATGGCGATTGTTTGTTATTGCGGCGATGAACTTCCGAGTTCCATAAACCATAGAGTAAGCGAGTAAGTTTATTGAAAAATAGCTGCCAAAATCAGTATTTTGCCTATAACTTGAGAACTATCCATCCGATTTCATTCATTCTTTTTTCCAAATTATTTAATTTTAAACCAGAAAATTCGGTAGACTTAATGCTTATGACTAAAGATTTGTTTTTAAGAGTTGTAGGTATTGTCGGAATGGTTTTCCGACCGCCATGTTAAAAAATAAGTAATTGGAGTTACCTAAATCCGTTGATAAATCTTGACACTCGATCCTAAGATACTGATAATGCAAGCTGGAACAGAAAATCACTATTTTATTTGAAGGTGTTTTTAAGTAAATCTACAGGTCTGAAATAACGGGAATGGTGTGTCCCTTCAGATCGAGAATGACTGGTCTACGTGCTGCAGATGCAAAACGCCAATCCTTAAGGTTATGAACTGGTACTTGGTTTTGAGATATGTGTTAGTTGCTTCGTTTTGGAGTCTGAGTCCCGTGAATGATCATCTAAACCGACAGGCAGAAGGGATAGAACTCTCTTGATATCCTTGCTAATATGGTTCATTAAATGGTGACTTTGTATTTAAAGAGTCCTTTGATTAATATTCTCGTTAGCACGAGCCATGTTAACTTATCCTATACTATTGAAATAATGAGGGTTCCTAACAATATTTTTTTTTTAATTCATCATCTCGATAAAAGAAAACAGAAAGTGATCTAAAATAAAAACTGAACCATAGGGATTTTTCTTTACGAGAGGAAAATACACTCGACTTGCAACACTGAATTGGATTAAAGCAGCGACGATACCGCAATATTTTTTTTTTCGATCTACCTGCACGACTTGGTAGCCATATTGGCAACATATTGGAAACACTTCCGGTACAAATAGCCCACTCTCGCGTATATTGAACTATAAGTAATAGCACTTAACCCAGCAGCTGCAGTTTGGTCTTGTGGTCAACGCGTCGGGGAAACTGATCCAAAGGTCCCGTGTTCAAACCCTGATGTTGACTTCTTACACATTTTTTTTTTTAAAGAAAATTAAAGTTTTTTTTTTTTTCATTTTTTAAATACACAAAAGGAAATTTAATAAAAGTTGTGATTTATAATTTTGAAAGAGGCCAGTGAAAATCGGTGTGCAAGGAGTAGGGTGCGTCCAAAGGGAGCTAGGCGGTTAGCGGTGGGCATACGCAAATGTACTGTTTACTCAAAAGTTCTGTTTACGCAAAAGTTCTGTGCCGTACCGGAAGTGTTTCCAAGTGGGCTCTACCCAGCCTTGCAGATATGAAGCCAGTTCTGAAAAAGAAATCTTGTGACGATACCACAGCGCCATTTACTCAGAAAATAAATGTATTCTATTGAACTCAGCGTCACACTTAAGCACTCTAAAGTTTAAATTCCTAAAATTTTGTCACAAACGAATAACATAACTTCCGAAAGAAAAAAAAAAACACACGTTTTAAAATACCGTCTCTGCAAAGTCTACACATCTGTGTTAGTGGCACAAATTTTGTTAATAATATTGTCACTGCCTTATTACTAGTTGGTCACACAATTGTAACGCTGAATCAAAATAGATCTCATTCGTACTGGAAGTACTGGGAAAATACACACACTATTGAAAGAAAGTAACGAAATTCTGTTAAAATAAATTAGCAGGTAATTTGAAATATTAATTCTAGAAGAAATACAACATATTTTTGTAAAAGCTATCTTTTAAGTTCACTAATGATTTTAGCCGAATATTTCTTTTACTTTTTTCTGTGGAGAATTAAACTAAGAAGGATTTAAAATAGTACAAAAGGACAATTCACTCAAAAGTTATAGCGAAAACAGAAAAAGATTCTGGCGTCCATTTTCCAATATGGCTGCTCATAGTGCATAGTGCCAATATTTACAACCCTTTAAAGGAACTACTCCGTTGAAATTTACATTTGAGAAGTTGAATTACGAACATTTAAGAAAAGAGATAACTAATAGGTCTAGTTACTCAAATTTTATAGCTAAAAAGCTTACTTGAGGCATCATTTTATCAATAGGGCGGTTCAGAGTTCAAGCTGCTAATGCCTACAACTCTTAAAACCAGTTCGTTATTATTTATATTTGAGGAATGAACCATTTATTGAAAAGGAAAATTACAATATGACTATTCATTCAGAAGTTATAGTCAGAAAACTTATTTTTGCGGCTATTTTCCAAAATGGCGGCTCAGAGTTCGTGCTACTAATGTCTACAGTGCTTATAACTAGTTCGTTATAATTTAATCCGGGACATGATAAACAACTTAAGAAAAATAATATTACAATAGGACTATTTACTAAAAATGTATGGGTCTAGCCAGAAAACGGATTTAAGCACCTATTTTCTAATATGGTGGCTAAGAGTGAAAGCTGCACGGAGTAAAAAAGTCACTGAACGCTCAGTTTCAGACGAATCTGCCGAACGGACGGCTATGGCAACTAAACATATGGTATCTGCAGCCAGATTGTTTGGTAAGCACCTTCCCGCCATACGTTTTTACTATATGCGTTTTACTATAACTAAAAAAAAAGTGTTCTACTTAACGCAAGTAAACCTAGAGCAACAGATACTGAACAATATAGTACCAAGAACTGAACGATGTTTGGTTGGACTCCTACAAAACATGTCTGATGCCAGTTACTATGTATTATGCAACCTGTTACTAAACATTAACCAGTAACAGGCACCAAATGCGTAATGAGGAGAACATAACTGGGCGGTTATAGTTGCTGCAGCCATACATCCAGTGGAAAGTATATTCACTGAATGTCTCGGAAAGTGGCAGCCAGTTGGTTTGAGAAATGTCGTCGACCCGAACAGTAAACAAAACGTCATTATGGTCCTCTTGAGGTGTCTCACTTCTGTAAAATCACGAATCAGTCTTCTTCATAGCTCCATTCTAACACACGATCAATGAATAAAATTTCCAAGTTTCGAATAATTAAAGTCTACATAAATGTCTTTACCCCAGGAACTGTTTTCGTTACATAAAAGGACTAAGAAAATGTCTTCCAAGCAACAGCAGAAACGGTGGTACAGGGGTAGAACGTTGGACAATAAACAAGCAGCTCTGACGGTAGTGTGTTCGAACCCTACTTCAGCACTCTTTTTTTTTTTTTCGAGTCAATACCGTTTTACTATAAGCGTCCAGCAACAGGCTCTACAACGTCTGGTACACTGCTTACTGAACATACTGTTCCGTTCACTAAATACCTTTAACTAAATATATATGTTCAGTTGCCATAGTCGTACGTTCGGCAGCTGGAACTGAACATTTGACTGCCTGCAACTGAACTTTTTTTTTCTCCGTGTGGAAATGTCTACAACGTTTAAAATAACTATTTCGTTAAAATTTACATTTGAGACAGAAGATTACAATAGGACTATTCACTTAAAAGTTATATAGCCTCCAAAACAGATTTTGGCTCTTATTTTCCAATATGGCGACTCAGAATGAATACTACAGATGTCTACAACGCTTAAAATAACATATCCGTTATAATTTAGTTTTGAGAAATTAAATTATGACCAATTCAACAAAGAGAAAATCTAGAACAGGACCGCTCACTGATTTTGGCGACTATTTTTCAATATGGCTACTTAGAATTCATACGGCTAATTACTATAGTCTATCATAGTTCGCTATGGTTTATATTTGGGGAATTAAATTATGAACAAAGGAAAGAAAATTAGAAGAGAATCGTTTACCAAAGAATTATAAACAACAAAACTTATTTTTGGTGTGTGTGTTTTTTTAATATGGCGGCTCAGAATACATACTGT
>JAGDQP010074773.1:0-10234 GCA_022664845.1 Lepisma saccharinum | reverse complement strand
GTTACTAAAATATTACATGATGTATCCCAAGACGCCACTTTGTATCGTTACAAACCATTTTCGACACCGTTTGAGCTAGAGATACAAAATTTAGCACAAAGGTGCATTATGACGAGTAGTTTAGGGACATATTGTAACATTTGGGAAAAGTCGCCATCTTGGATCCAAAATTACCGCCCAAAATCCCATTTTGCACACCGTTTCAGTTGGATAACTAAAATTTGACTTGAAGTTGTACCATCACAAGTAGGTCACGACAATATATATATCTTGTGGGGTATCGTTGAACAGCTCTTGATGAATAATCTACAAATCAATAAATAGTTTCTCGATAGCTCTCATATAAGGCGAGATTTGAATTTTTTAAAATAAAAAAAAACTTCGAGATCTACCTCAGCCTGCAGGCCTACCGAAAGGGACTTTTTATAATTTCTTCTTCAGATACATCAATTGGGATACCATAAACTACACAGCTACGTTGAGTAAGCAGTTTTGGTATGTTAGCCTTGATATTGTAGATCTTAAGTCTAGATTGTAATTCATTATCAGTTACAAAAGAGTTAGCTTTTTCTACAGATTCGAAATATAGTTTTACTTTTGTTCTACCAGCTTGTTCAATATCTCGAAATTGTACCCCTTCCGCATATAATTCATGGCGTTGGTACTGATCATTTATCTAACAATTTCATTTTTTTAAAAAAAGAGAAGTAAATTATTTCAAGTTCCTATGGATATTGTGTGAAGGGTATTTATGAACTTCTCTTGTATTGTGAATGTATTTAACAACAAACTATTTTATCAACAGAATCTGCTAGGAACAACTAGTTTGGTCCAAGGTCCTGAAGTTAGCCTTTATTATAGTGTCTGTTTTACTTTTCAGAACTTTGGATTTCAGCATGGATTCGAGAAGCTGTATTTAGTGGCAGTAGACTATATGTGTGTTTATGGAGTTCAATATGTAGAAGTGAAATACAACATCATCATAGTCAATTGTAGAGGTCCTACAGTTTATCAGATAAGTGTAAACTTGTGGTTCAAAAGGATTTGATTTATTTACAGGCATTGGAGAGTACTTCCAGACGATTGTTGATATTATTGCTAATGTTTTATGTATTGTCCAATATTGCTATTTATTTCTGGGAAAACGACTTAGCGAAACTGTTGATGAAATTAAATGTAGATGAAGTTTAGATATGCTTCCGGCCGTATTTTCTTTATTGGTAATTCTAGCTTAACTTAAATCCGAATCCAACTGATATATATTCCATTGGTCTCTATCTAAAAGCGATGCTGGACTGATCAATGTCATTAAAAATTTAATGATGGATTGATTTATATAATTAATCGCGGCAAACTGTTCAGTCATACCCACAGCCCACTTTTTTCACCTGATGGTGGTCATACCATAGTGATACACTGTCTTCATAGTAATTTTTCACTTCAGTTTTGTTTCCAGTTCCTAATGGGCAAGTTCTGCATTACATTCCGACATTGTTTGGCTCTTGTCATTGTTCACGATTAAAGTGGGTAAAATCGACATTATGAAGCCCATGAACGTAAAACAATAAGTACAGATTGACTAATATTTATAGAAATAACATACTAACGTTGTCACCAAGATGGCAGTTTAACGTTGTTATGCCCGGATTCCGGTTTTTCAATTTTGGCTTATCATCTAAACCATTGTTTGAGTCAATGACGTCACGTCTGATACAACCTTGGAGCAATTATACATATTGACAAAACATTTGTATGGATTTATTTCCAAGCACATTGAAGTAAAAGCTTGAAAGAATACTAGAATATGTATGCTGAACTACATTTAAAAAAAGAATGTTTCATTGATGGAAATATTTACAAACTAACCTTCTGACGTTAAAATTGTTACCAGTATTGCTATGATGTGAAGTATGTTATATATATTGGCCGAATTAATAGTGATGAATGTATACTTAAGTTAAGTCGCAGTCACAAAGTATCCAAGAATATCACATAACAAATCTTTATTGTAGCATCTAAGTACAATTTCAATTAACACATCACACATATGAGCTTATAGGTTCTATCTGGTTTAAAAAGTCATATACCATATTGGGTATTTGTATCTTCGTAATGTTCCTATCATTGGATAGTCTTGATTTGTGTTAGGTATTGCATCTCTCGTCCTAACTTGACCTCTTCCCTAAACTCGATTATATACGTTTGTACATCAGTAAACTCGCAATGTTAAAGCTTGTTGATAGATAAAGCATATAAAACAGTAGAAGATAATAGTTTGTTTATAGCTACCACCTTCATAACAAACGAATAACGCTAAACTTCTCAGACAATGTTGCCTGAACCTAATTCGATAAAACGCTAAAGATATGCTTGTATTACCTTATCTCACATCAGAGCATTCATCTCCCTTTTCTTTTAAAACAAGAAGATGAAGCAAACCATCGAAAAAGTATAGTCAAGATTAAACAACCCTAACCTGATATATCGAACAGCAACGTGATTAGAGTCTACTCGTAAAAACAGTTACAAGATTAATACATGGTAATTAAATTCCGTTTTAGGTTAAAACATAATTCATATCATCTTGATAAGTTATCACTGTAAAAACGTCCGTGTGAAAAGTTCCTAATTGCGAAAAGCATGATCTAGCAGAACACATTTCATTTCAGTTCAAAGGTTCAGTAGTATATAATTACGTTAATAGTAACCAATCGGATTAGTTTTCATCAAAGCAAGTTTATACAGTAACACCATCTAACGATTATTTAACTGTACTATCATCTCCAGCAGGTTCAACATAATCAAACGTGTAAACAGTATGCAATTAAAAGTAATTTTTTGGAGTAGATTAGATTAGCTTTAAACATCAATACTATATAAATTCAATTAATTTTATCAGTTGAAACTCAGCTGTTCCGTAACATCGTTTTAGTTTGATTAAGCAACTTTGCAAACAGTTAGTTTTGAATGTTCATTTCTTATAGGCTATGCAATAAGTCTAATGCTTCTTTCATTTTACCATGAGTTTCAAAATACTCTAAATTCGTAAATTGTGATCTAAAATTAGAATTTAGTGTTTATGACTTAATCCTTGGTCGTCTATCCATTTCATGACATTGATTTTATGTGAATTGAATCTATCGTCTTGACATTTCTCTTTCCCATTCTTTCCATCACTTTGATTGTCAGTACCATTGTGATTGGGCCTCTTTTCAGATTTCTGGTTGGAACTTCTCAGTTGATGCTGCTGTGAAGATACTGCCTCAATGCCTTCTAGTGGTTCTTCATCACTGTATTTGACTGTTGGAGATTGATCTGGCTATTTTGATTAACCTTCACTCGTATTTGTATTTTGTAATCTATCGCGGAAATGGCTAATTATGTCCATCCATTGCGCTTTCGTTTCATTAATTGCTGTTTTATAATAATATTTATAATATAATACAGTTTTGCAGTCTAACAGTCTTAATAATTGATGTTTTAAGGTCAGTTATTTATTAGTAGCTATGGTTTCTGTCCGCCATAACTGTCAGTCACTCTTATCTCTCTTGTCACTGTCGCATTTGATGTTGTTATCACAGTTAATTTTGAATTTTTATGATGTAACACTATTATATAAAACACTTCAACACTTTATAACACTACTGACTAAATTTTCTTGAAGGAAAGGTCGAGAAAACTGCGGAATATTGTTAAAAATACACAGAAGATTTCAGCAGCTTTCTTCTAGTTCGCCGCCATCTTGCCAATCCCCTTCACTAACTCAACCACTTCCTGTAAACTCTTTGATATCAAATTTAACTTGTTCTTTACATCTACTACAGCTGGTATCATCTTTTGCACTAAATCTGAGTTATTTGTTATCGATACCTCTACTTTAGATTGCAGTTCTTGAATTTCTTGTGAATTAAAAGTATCTTGTTATTTAGCTGTTATTTTTTCAGTACATGAAACTTCTTGTTGAGATATTACAGTAGTGGGGTTTTTAAATAACCAAATTGGAAAGATCTTACTTAAGAACTATTAGAAAATAGACCCAACGTGATAGTTTTCCCTACCTTTCGGGTCATGAGGAGGCCAATGGTGTATTGTTCATCTTTACTTAGATCTACAGGGTACAAATGGAGAATGAAGAAGACCTGCCAATTTTATAGCCAAACTCATAGTTTTTCTGACCCTTTCAGACCATAAGGAATCCAACTATGTATGGCTCACCTCATCTGACTTATTAATATCAAGGAGGTACAAATGGACAATGTTAAACGAATGATAAGGACTTGCCAGTTTAACGGTCAGTCAAAATTTTCCACACCCTTCAGTTTAATTAGTGTAAAAGATGAAAATTTTATATATTTCAAGATTAGTGAAATATATTAGGTAAATTTAATATAGTTCTACGGTTATTTCAATGTAACTTACGTAGGCCTACTATAATATTGTCTTTTTATTTTGGTATATAGGTTAGAGGCACGCTAGATTATAACGAGTCATTATGATATCAGGGGGAGTGCCAAAAGTCCAATGATCCAAAAACGGGATGGTTTTGCAACATTCTTTGCACAGTACATTTACAATCACCTGTATTATTATGTTCAATTTACATTCTACAATGATGCAAATTGAAAAAATATTGTAGCTTGGTTCAAGACCTTCTTTCCTTAACCTCTTACTAATGATTTCGTTAAAAAGTTACAGTGACATAACCGATAAGGCTTCTTTAGGGGGTTGGATTTACATACTTCCCCGAATCGTTCACTCAATTACTCTTTGTAGCAGAGTAGTTCTAAGGTTAGCTAAGTATAAATTAGTTATCTTAAGTTATGTTTCATTTTGGTGTATGCTAGGATAGGTAAGATTAGATGAGTTGTTACGGTATTCAGGGGAGTATTAAAAAAGTCCATCCTACTCAGGGACGGCATTAAGGATGGGCGGGGGTGGGCGACCGCCCACCCGGGGGAGACCCTCGCCCACCCCCACGGTGTTTGTATTTGTTGCATTGAAGGAAAAGGCATTCCCTTTTAAAAACCCGATTGAATAATGGACAGGGCTGGGCAGTATTGTCTATTGTCTCATTTTAGAAAGAAAGAGAAGGAGCAGAGTAATGCTTTGTGCCGGCGCGATAGCTTCTTGAAAAAGGGTTGCGACAATGCAACTTGCAATTGTTTACAGCAATGTACCGCATGTCTTACCCGTGTAGCATTAAATTATAAACAGATTTGCTTTTAAAATTCCTTATTATAGCATTGTGGAGTTGATCTCTGTTGCGCTCAGAAGGCTCGGTGGTCGGTGCTTGTTCAGCTATGTCGAAAAAACTTATCAGTGATTTCTTCTCAGTGTCTTCCTCGTTCAGAGAAGCGCGATTTTCAATGCGTTGACGCAAGTGATGATCCTTCTTCTTCAATAGAGAAAAAGACAAAAAAATACGAATACTTGTGACCACCAGGTTTCGGAATTTGAAGTGTTCGATTTCGAAGAAAGTGAAATTGAACTAGAATCTTGTGATGCTGGAGAGAGCGAAGACGACAGCATTGCTTCTGATTATACTACTAAGGACTTGTCAGTGGAAGCAGACGTGCCTTGGTGTCCAACCGAAAACCCTAGTTGTATTAATCGTGTCAAAGATTTACCAGAATTTCCATCCGACGAACCCCACCAACCACATTTATATCATTACCCCGCAACAAAATACGGCAAGGACAATCGATCATTCAAAAGTGACTGGTATAAAACATTTCCGTGGATTGAGTACAGTGTGCAGAAAAATGCAGCTTTTTGTTTTCCTTGGAGAATGTTTTCATTGCCTAACAAAAAGAAAGGGGAGAATGATATATTTATATCAGTCGGTTACAAAAACTGGAAAAGAGCTGTGGAGAAGGACTCAGGTTTTCGAAAACACGAATACATCAAGCATCACAAATCCTCTCAGATTGCTTGGGCTTCGTTCAAACAAATGAAATCGAAAGGTAGTAATGTATCTGTGTAAGTGAAATGTATGACCGCCAAGTGAGGGAAAACCGTCAGTACATTGCATGTCTTGCGGATTTGTTACGCTACACCGCGGTACAGGGAATTGCACAGAGGGGTGACAGAGAGGGGGAAAATAGTGAAAATAGGGGGAATTTTCTCGAACTGGTTTCGTTAGTTGCTAAGACTGATGAGATCCTACATAATAAATTGCTTAATGCTCCAAAAATCGCAAAATATTTACATCATTCGATCCAGGACGAATTGCTGGCGGATTTGTGTAAGTTAACTAAAGAAACAATTAAGAGTCAAGTTGAACAGGCAAAATATTATAGTCTAATGATAGATGAATCAAAGGACATAAGTAAAGTGGAACAGATCTCAGTTGTTTTACGATATTACTTTGAAGGGACAGTGCATGAGAGATTCATTGGTTTTCATCCTGCTGAAAATTTAGATTCCGAGTCATTGTATCGGTATATAAAAGAAACTCTGTGCACTTGTGGTATTTTTATAGAAAACTGTGTTTGCCAAACATACGATGAAGCCAACGTCTTGAGTGGGCAATCTCGTGGAGTCCAAGCACTAATTAAGCAAGAAGTGCCTCAAGTCATTTATATGCATTGTATGAACCATAGATTAAACCTTGTTATTGTGGATGTGTGTAAAAAGATAACTTACTGCAGAACCTTTTTCGACCTCTTAGAATCTCTGTATGTGTTTCTTAGTGGATCAGTGCCACATGCAAAATTTGCTAGGATGCAAGCAAAGTTAGGAATGCAGCAAGTTGTTGAGCTTCAGAGACTAACTTAAGTGATATAAGATGGGCTTGTCAGGTAGGATTAAATGTTATTAAATTAAGTTTTCAGTAGTTTTGTAGTGTAGTAGTTACCGTTCTTCTGCGCTCTGTTTCATAGGCGCGTAAGACATGTAAAAAGTGAGGGGGCAAAATCGGTCAATAAGGCCAAGGCTAATTAATAATAATAATAATAAATTAATATGTCATGCTTTATTATTATTATTGTATAAATCATTTGGCTCTTAGGATAAGCATTGTTTTAAAATCTTTCTTTGTATTTGTGGACTGCATCAGTCATGGTTGCTGTTCGCCTCGATCTTGAAGAGAAATTAACAACAAGCCCCTACAATTTTTAAATGTCTCCTTTGCGTTGTAGTGATTAGCTATCAAATTCGAATTGCATGTAATCTCATAAGTATAAATACAGGGTGTTATGTTAATGCGTACAAAAAATTAAGGGTAGATACCTGATGTCAAAATAAAAAAAACTTTTGAACCTTGGTCTAAAGCCCATAGTTTCTCAGGTGTAGGCTGCTGAAAGCGTGAGAAAATGAATTTCAGACGGCTATATTTCAAACACTAACACTATCCAATCTAGAGAATGCGGCTTAACAAATCACGTAGGAAGTCATACCTATTCTATTTGAAAATGCATGTTTCAAAACTGTGCATTGCGTGTGCATGCCAGGGGTTCCACAAAGGGATGATAAACCGACCATGAAGTTAATTGTCGATTTGCCAAGCCCTTTCAGGATTTACGTGCGCAGCATCGCACATGAAACATGTAATTTTAAATAGAGCTGGCATGACTTAAGTGATTTATGAAGCCGTATTCTCTACGTTGGACAGTGTTTGAAATATAGGCCTTTGAAATGCATTTTCCTACGCTTTCAGCAGCCCATATATCTCCGAAACTACGAGCTTCTGGAAAAAGATCAAGTGGGCTTTATTTTTATTTTGACATCATGTATCTGCCCTTAATTTTTTTGTACGTATTAATCTAACACGCTGTATAGTTGAGACTATATTAATAGGTCCATTTGTTCAAAAAATTAGATCATTTAAGTGACAAATTTTATCTGTATAAGTAACAATTTGGAAACTACAGTTTCTACATTTATATAATAAATTTAAGAAAAATGTATTGTTCCTCGACGTATAAGAACAACTTAGCTACACGTTGGCCACAGCCATTCACATGAATAAATAGAATGTACTGTGTTTTTCACAATTGAAACTCAACCATACTTGAACAAATACATTGTTTTTTGTTTGTTTTTCTCCTTTCTTTCTTAAGACGCGGTAGAAGGTTTTGGAACGCAAAAATTTGCAATTTTTCTGTTGCTATTTTCTCATAAACAAAGAGATAATGAAATGTAACTTACCATGAAAATAGATATTGTTATTCTACACCAAAAAAGTTACTTAAGAATAACCTTCAGTGTTGCCAATCGTAGAAATTTCATTGTTGCCAGAATAAGATTTTTCAAAGATATCTGGATTAAGGTAGCGAGTAGAAAAATGAACCCAACGACATTTCGTGACAGATTATATTATCTGTCTAATGTGTTTTCCACTTTTCAAATAATACTCTCATTTCGTTTGTAATAAAATATTTTTGACACAAAGATATTAAAACTAAATAAAAGTATTTGATATTTAAAATTATTTGAATGTTTTCAATTAATCAAATGTAAAATTTTTTACTCGGAATACTTTATTCTTCTACCTTAGTATTATTTATGTACATTAAAGAGCCCCATTTGAAGTGCAGTTACTGCTTTGGACCAGTGTGCGAATTAATGGGAGCTTTACAGGGGGATAAAATGGGGAGGGTGGAAACGTCCACATTACCATGAAAATAAACAGATTCGAAATAATGTTTCTCTTATTGGCCTTCCAGTGTCCCCAGTAGATGAGTCGTTACGCTCGTCTCGTCACCTTGTAAGCAAGGGGTCCCGGGTTCGATTCCCGGTGGGGACACAAGTGATTCGGATCCCACTGTAGATCCCGTCCTTAGGACGTTATCATCATTCCATGGAAGGCAATGGCAAACCACCATGGGTTGCCTAGAGACCTTCGGGTCAAAGACCTGCCTTTGGGCAGAACACATCATCATATTGACCTTCCACTAATCGGTCATCGCGACCTATGAATATTGCTGAAGTATCGTCAGTGATACGGCAAAGAAAGTGGCTGCCTTTTATGTACTATCTTTTTATGGCATTAAATGTATAGTATTATGTATGGGATTAAGTATCTTCTGAACCACTAACGATTTTTTTACCCGTTTATCTTAGGTTGCAGCTTGTGTGGCTATGAAGAGAACGTTTAGGCCAGTTATTCTAACACTTGCTGAGATAAGTAATGAAAATCGCAGTCGCTCCTCTGAAGCAAGACGTCTATTGAGTGAAGTGAATTTTCAGTTTGTGTTCCAACTCAACTTGTTCACACTTTTTCTTGGAAAGTTGAAAAGATTGTCAGATTATCTACAAAATAAGGAGAGCACACTGGCTGATGCTGTTTTAGTTACGAAGGGTGTAGTGGATTATTTTACTGATATTCAAAACACAGTCGAGGAGTTCCAAAAAATTTGGAATGAGTCTTTGGGTATTGCTGAATATAACTCTAACGGGTCCAATGTCCAGAACACGTTCACTGCCCCATCACTTACGTCAGTACATTATGACAGCAAATATCTGTTGAGGAAGAAGATATCCAATCCCAAGAAGACTACAGACTTAGGATATTTCTTCCTGTAGTTGACAGAATAATTGCAGAAATGTATAGGCGTTTTACAGAAAATACAGGTATTCTATGTGGGATAAGCAGTCTTCACCCTAAAAGTGAGTACTTCCTCTCGTTTGAGAAAATTGAACCACTTGCACGTCATTATGGATGTGATGTCGATAGTGTAGAGTGGAACTGAAACTTCTCCCGAAAGTTTTGAAACGTTATGAGGAAAGTTATGAAGCAATGCAAAATTCCCTCCGTTTCTCAGTTTACTGAAATGATGGATCGTTTCAAGATTGCTTTTCATGAAATTCACAAATTAGCCGTAATTGCTGTCACCATTCCTGTATCTAGTTCACCATGTGAGCGTTCTTTCTCGTGCCTTAGACGGGTTAAAACATATCTAAGATATCGAATGGCAAACAGTCGCCTAAGCGATCTTTGTTTCCTTTCAGTAGAAACAAAACTTGTAATGAATATTGCCCTAGAGGATGTGGTAAACGCATTCGATGCTGGACATAAAAATCGACGCATTGCACTTCATTAAAATGCAGGTATAAAAGTTGATTGTAAGCTTGTTCGCACCATGTGATCAGCCCTTCATATTCTAAAATACATTGTGGTTTCTGTGGATCATGATGAAATTTTGTTATTGCTGTCTACTTCTTTATCCTATTTATAATTGTTTTCATTTTTTGGTAACTTGAGTTTCAGGTTTAAAGATTTCTGTGTATACTT
>JAGDQP010074770.1:0-10234 GCA_022664845.1 Lepisma saccharinum | reverse complement strand
CTTTAGCTTACGTCGGGCGTGATTTTTCCAAACGAAATAAGTCACTGGTTCATGAATCGGAATCACGGTAATGCTACGCCATTGTGAGTTAATGACCTGTTTATTTTCATATCATCATTGTTTTGCAACAAAAATCACGGACAGTATGTCGAGTGAGCGCTAGCGAACGAACACGGATTAGAGAAACCCATTTCTGGTTCCAAATGGAACGCCCGACGTATACTAAAGAGACGCCTATTAAGATTTTAAATTAAGGTACAGGGACCCAATATTTACTAGGGACAAATATGGTCTATTCGCTGTATTCGTTATAATACGTGTTAAATCCGGCAGGTGACAGTAGTTGTGTGTGTAGAGGTGCATGAAGAGTGTTTTAAACAGAAGCCAGGAGATAGAGTTGTCAGTGTTGTGGACATCGTTGACTAGAAAGAACTAATTTTTAAGCTCAGGTAGGAAAAATTGGGTCTCTGTACTTTAGTTTGCATGTGTATTTCTTATAGTCAAAATTAAATAGAGCATCATTTTCTACAAAGCTAACGGATATCTGCAAAACTTAATATGGTGCATAGCAATTCTGATTCAATACAACTGTCGTAACTTTCATTCAGATATTATTTAAAACGTTGCTAGTAATAACACAAAACATTTTCTGTATCATAATTTTAATAATTTTGATTTCTCTTACATCTGAAATGCAAACCAAAATACAAACGAAAATCTCTCAGCCCTCGTGGTCTAGTGGGTTCTGTCATGCACTTTAGAATGGTCCCGGGGTAACAAACAGATTCGAGTCTTCCTGTTGGTTATGCTGAGTGAGGATCCCACAGAGGTTTCCTTATGTTAACCAGGAAAATGGGGGTATGGTATTAAGGAAAAAGACTCTGGACGCTATCTTTCTCTGTCGTGTCCGCGGAAAAGTGCTCACCCGAAGATGTAATCCTTAAACTTATGGATGTCTTACGCCATACCTTTCCGTCTGGTCCATTAAAATAAGTGCATATGAAAGACAGAGAGGTTGGAAGACGAGTAAACGAATACATACGATGGACAAAATTTGTTTTAAAACTCAACTTTACTTTCAAACTAAACTATAATGTAATGTGCAGGCAAGATAGAGGGTGTTGTGTGTCTGTGTTTGTTAGGTTAGGTTCAGTAACCTAAATCTCTGGTAATTTTTCCTAATGTTAATGTCAGATCATATAGGAGAGATTCTTGAAAACTTTCAGGCTACAATACTTTTAAAAAGTAATAAAAAATGGATCGAGAGATACTTCATGATGTAGAAAATTGACCTTGAGTTTGAAAAAAATATATAGAATTTTTGGTCAAGTGTGTGGGAAATGAAAATTAGCTATAAAGCATCTAATCTATATTGTTCGTTTAGAGCCCGAATATCAGACTCATGATAAAATTGCAACCGTTTTATGGTACATTTGAGATAATTACGTAATTTTATTACAATACGATTATCATAGAAAATGTTAAATGTATGAAATAGACTATATAGTTCTAATTAGTTTACCTACAATTTTAATACAAATTTAGTAATATTTAAAATTTCAAAGTCGATTTTCTCGAAACCGAAGTGTCGCGACGAGCGTTGCTAAGCGGGTTTTCTTCCTCTTTCAGAATTTCCTATCTTGAAAGTCTGTAGCCCTTTTGAAACACGTTATATAGCTTAGGCACGAGTTTCTGCAGCTTACGCATTACTACAGAACTAGAATACTTTGCTCTCGCCAATGTTTGTTAACTCATCGTATTTAGATGGACTTCATAACTGTTAGGTTCAGTTCAAGGAAAACTTTTTGACATTTCAGTTCAATATTAATTGTATTAAGAATGGGATGCTCTTTGGATACTCCTCGGACGAGAAATCACCATGTTCAGTACATTATTTCGGATCTGATTTCGAAGAACTAGAGGCGTTAAGGCTAGTTAAATAATACTCAAACTAACTAATAAAAGTTAAGCTAACTCAATCCAACCAACCTAACCTAACCTTCACTTTTTAGAACCATTCGGCGGAGTATCTAAAGTGCAACCTTAGATGCTGTCAGTACAGAGCAACTTTCAACAAATTCTCAGGTTGTTCAAATTTTCGCGGTTGGAGTTTTCTTATCTCATGCTTCTTTCTGTTCTGTCTTCGTTATATCGACACAACATTTGTCTAATATTAAATTAGGTTGTGATATCTACACTATCTTAGCTGTTTTGCTTAAGCACATTTAAGTATCCTTTGCATAATTTCTTACACCATAGTCTACATTGTCCAAGCTCCCTTCATCATAATGCTTTCATCCATTCCTAGCCACTTCATTACGATACTCTAAACTCTTATGATGCCTTCTACTTCGTTTTAAATCTTTTTTTATTCATTGTCTATTTAGCTTAATTTATGCTCAGTAAATAATCAGTAAAAATCCTTCTTTGTTCTTTGTTGTTTAAACAATCATTTTCCTAGTGCGTAAATATGTAACTATGGTAAAGTGGATATAAAGAATATCCGAATCAAGAATATTTTGTGGCTATCTCTCTTCATTTTTGTGTATAATCCTGCTCAATTGCGTCTGGTGTGGTCTGTGTTATAACAAGAAACTTTGGATTCTTCTGTTGCTTAACTTGTAAGTAATGCTATACGTAAAGCTCTCATTGTAGTAATTATATTATTTGATATTTCTCGATAGCTGTTAGCAATTCAGATCCAAATTCAAATTATGGTAATAGGCTATTCGTTCTTCTTATTGCATTTTCTTGCTCAATTCAATACTTCACTTTTGTCTATTTACTTCCCACAGTCGTTCGCTTAAGTTAAGGTTACTTTAGGTTAGATTACGTCAGATGAACTTGACTGTATTCACAGTAAATTGAATTCAATCGAATTTATTTATGGCCTTTTGGCATCTTTGGCTCAGGTCGAAATGAAGTAGGGAGAGGATGAAGAAGGTATTGTCCAGGCCCATTATCATCCTGGCATTACCTGGTGAAACTGAGGGAAACCTTAGTCAGGATGGTCGTCCTAGGGGTTCGAACCCGCGTACTTCCCCATTGCTTATCCAAAGTTTGCGACGCTTAGGCAACACTTTATGCATGTTTGTGGAATCCCAAGACTACGCGCGCAGAAAGCGAGCATACTAATCACTCTAACAAAAGGGATGACACGGGCAATGTAACGACCAGAAATTGATGTTGTTAATAATGTTTCTGTAACAAAAATCCAGCTGTTTTTGCATCGCTTAAAAGGTCAGATAGATCATCAGTATCACTTTTCTGTTGAGATCAGTGTTTAAAAAGTTCTCTAAAACTTGGTGGCCAATGAGGTCACCGGAAAACTTTTGCGGTGGCCATTTGTAATCACTGTTGGCCTCATAATAAATTATTTTTATTTACGTTAAATATAAATTACATGCATGTTATACAATAATGTATAATCATGATGAAACTAGACAAGAACTAGAATAAATTACCATGCAAATAAAAAAGTGAAAAAGTCCCCTCTTCTATATACTTTTCCAGTCTTCCAAGTATGATTTTCAAACCAGAATGTTCAAATTAGAACAATTTAAAGCAAAGAACTGGTGGCCAAATCTTGTGATTTGTGGCCCTGGAGCGCCAATTTTGCATACTTTTTAAACACTGGTTGAGAGTGGCAAAATTTTTAAGGGAAGTTCAGCTCTTTCCATATGTTTCGATTTTGCGCTTTTCTTTTCGTCTTCTTGTTCCATTTCGCTTTCACAGTTCCGTCAACCAGTTGCACCCATCTTACGTCTTATCCTCTGTTCGCTTCATTCATACTTTTAATTGCATCTGTTAATAAGGATGCAATCCCTGAGTAACCAATGCTTAAATCAGTTTGCTTTTACCTCTGTCTTTTTTCAGTATTGTTTGTCTCGATTCCCTTCAGCGCTAGTTTCTTACATATCTATTTAATTTGCCTTCTTTCATTCTTCTCCAAGTCCACATTTAGAAACTTTTCAATTATTCTTCATCATTCTCTCGCTCAGAGCACGTTAGCTCTGCATCTTTTTTAGAAAATTATTAACAAATCTTTTTCTTAATCATCTTCGTAGTGAATATCCCTTAAAAAGAATAACCTTAAACTCGAGAAAATAGTTCTTATCTGTGTGCACCGATTAAATATTATCTTACAAATGAGATATCCATATTCCCCGCTGTGAAAGAACGTTCACAAACTCGAGAAACTAATTTTACTCTGCGCACCAAATAAATATTTTCTGACCAATATTTTCTTCATTCCCCACTGTAGAAGAACATCTGGAGAAAGATAGTTCTGAACTTTAGTAAATATTTTCTCATAAATGAGATATGTATATCCCTACTGGTATGAACCTATTTACTTGATGAGCAGAGAATTTTTTCTCGAATATAATGAAGGGATTTTTACGGTGTATTTTCGCCTTTATTTTTCACATTTTATTTACTTCTTGATAACACTTTTTTCTCTAGTGTTAGAGATATTACAGAGATTAACTTGCTTTCAACTAATTTTACTATATTTCAATAGATATTGTCTATCTTTGTAAGGCCTATTTTCACACTTTTAGGCTTGAGTTTTGAAGCCTTATACAACTGCTATAAAAATCTATATGCTTATGATCTATATCATTAAAAATAAGTTTAAATTAGTTTTCTCTTAATCCCGAGAAATGAAATATAGCAAACACTAACAAATCCGAACAATTCTTACATTGCATTCCACGATATGAAAAAGTCTGCTTACAGTTTGCGTGCTGATTGGAGTAGGTACCTTTCTTTTCATTTTAGGAACCAAAGATTGTATACTTAATTTTGATTGCATTTTCTACCCATTGTTTGTAATTAAATGTAGTGCCTATTTCAAGGTTTATATTTTATTTGTCTGCCTATTTTCAAGACCTTTAGTGCCTGCATAATCATACATGATATTTTTTTTAAATTTCCCAAATAATTAAAGCTAAATACATATTCTATTTTTTCTCTTCCAGTTCTGATGTCTGCTGTGGTTTCCTTTGTCTTGAGCAGTGAGCTGTACTTTAACATACTGGAGCGATCGATTGCATTACAAACCAAGTTGCTATATAAGGCCAGGAACAAGAGCGAACAGTTAACCTCGTTTATCAACTTTCAGTTAAATCCAAAAGGGACTAAACTTTCAGTTCTAACTCAGTGTTTTACGCTTGTGTCGTTCTTGATTTATATATTGTCTTGAGTTACGCAAAATGATATGAATATTATTTATAGCATATGTTATAAAAGTGTTATAAATAAAATAAAGCGCGCCACGTAGTAACAAGAAGTATAAGAAGTCTGAGTTAAAACTAAAGATTTGGTCCTTTTGGTATAAATCGAAAATGGACAAATATGTTTAACTGTTTCCTCTTCCATCTAGCTTTAGAACTAATCGATCGCTCCTGTATCGTTAAGTACTGCTCAATGATCTCAGTCGCCACTACTTTCATTTTCCGTACGTTCATTTATATTCCGTTTTCCTCACAACTTACTAACACTTCAAACATATATTAATTTGATGTTTCACTCTCAGCTATATCATCTGTAGATTTGATACATTTTATTTTGTAGAAATGAATGCCCTCGGTCAACGTCTGTAAATACATTTAATTTACAACGAAAGCAGTCAACAGTGGATTACATGAATTATTACGATACCTAAGTAACAAATTCTTCCCAATTTGTCTATATATATATCAGTGACTTTCATCACCTAACAAGCTGTGTTCTTTTTGGTTTTTAACACACTCCTCCAATAAAGAGACAACTTGTATAAATGGCGTGTTTTTGCGGTTGCTAATCCCAAGAGTTCCGCTGATGAAGGTGTGAGAATTATTGCAAAGTCACGTGATCGTTATCCATCTCTAAGAGTGTGGAACCACCGTTATATGTCGCGGCGAGAATTTTAGGTACTGACGTACGAATGCAAAGAAAAAAAAATGTTTCGTAAAATTTATTGTAATATGTTTCTGGTCTAAGTTTGATTTTTAAGAACTTTAAAAGTTGAGAAAGAAACTTATAAACATGTTTTATGATAACAAATATTTGAATTTTTTAGAGTGCACAATCAATAAGATTTCCCGCTCTTTTCGTTTAACGTCAATCCTTCAAATAAGAATGCAAATAGAGAGAAAATCCTGACCAGTGTAACATAATCTGTTTCGATAGAAACCACACCGTTTCCTGTCTAAACAAACGGCATGGATATTATGAGGTATCGTTTATAGAACTAACAGGTTGCCCTACACGTGACGCCATTGAAGTTTCCAAGGATGTTAAAATTGGAGGATAGGCCAAAATAAAGGGCAAAAATAACTGAATCCGGATGTAACAACGTTAGTTTACCCTTGATGTGCCCAGCTAGAATTTAAAAGAGTGGTAAAGACAAAGTGAAAGTGATCAGCTTGTAATACTGAAGTTTAGGTTTTTTGAATTGCTTAATTAATAGCATAGGCCTATGTTTAACCAAATTAGCATATAAATATTTAAGTTATGAGTAAATACTACTCTCCTAAATTCTAACTTTGTATGCCAAGATGGCGGACTGACGTTGTTACGTTCAAATTCAGTTATTCTTTAAATTATGGCTGGTCCTCTAATTCTAACATCATTGGGAGCTTAAATGACGTCACACTTGAGGCAACCTGTTAGTATAAGTGTTGAAATGTAGTACCACTCATAAGTGCTTTCTGAAAAATATAAAACAAGTATAATTTTGAACTCATCCTCCATAGTTCTCGATGAAGCTTGTTTCGTTCTCAAAGCATTCTATACTTCTAAAAACACCTCAAGGTAATTATTTTCAGTGATGTCTCTTATCTCTCCCACGATAACAACCAGTCTGGACCATTAAGCTCTACGTAACGATACGGGAATGATCGGCTAGTGTCAAAAGACAGACGCCAGAACAAACGCCTCGATCGTCCACTTCCATTTTAATACAATATGGAACAAATTTTCAGTTCTAACAAGTAAACCTATCGATGCTTCAAACCGTCTTTTCGATCAAACTTGGTAGAGGAGTGGAGTACACTAGGAAACCACCAGAAAGTATGAATAAAAGTGCTTTCTCCATAAAGACGGGCACAATGGCCAAAAGTTTGTTTCAAAAGAATAAGTACCGGTACTTATAGTGTGATCTAAGTCGAAAAACATATGTTTATTTGTAAAATACTTGAAATAATGGAAAACAAATACACATGAGTGAATACTGGGTCAATGCGCTATCTTTTAGAAGGTACGTTTGTCATTGCCTCCATATTGAAGTTGTCAGCTTGAATCTTGCTCGACTTTTTAAATGGGAAGGGGTTATGTAACATATCAATATGGACTAGAATTTTACTAGAAATACATTGGTGAACTCAGTTTCTTCATAAATGTATTTTTGATAGAGATAATGAGATGTAACATGAGTCTGCGTAGATGATTGAAAAGTCTGGAAATACTCTGTTCTTCTTGAAACTGTAAGAAGCGAAAATCTAATGAACAAGTAATGAGCACTGGGTAGGTGGTCCTCAATACTCATTACTTGTGCATTGGGTCTAAAACGAAAGAGACGAGAGTAAAACCTAGAGATATGGATCTTAATAGTTTTTTTTTTATTTGTTCTTCAGAGCCAAGTTTAGTTCCTGAATATTTTTATCTTCTGGAAAAATATTGCGGAATTAAGCAAGAGAACTGATGGATCATTTCACACAGCGTGTTACGTGATGTTGAGGGAATGTAGGGATAAGCCAGATATACCAGAAAAAAAAACCTCATTTCCAATGGGTTTTCTAAATTAGTTTTGACCAATATTTTGCTCGGAACTTACGCAATCATCTCGTAGGAGAACGTTAAAAATAAACAATGTTATGAAATGATAAGGGACCTTTCCTGTTACTTGCAAAGTGAGAACAGTAAGTTCACAACCTATACTGGATCTAATAAAGTAAAAAGGAATGGCTTATCTTAATTCTTAACCTTTGTGCATTGCATGCTACAATGTTAGGGGTGACTCCTAAATGTACTACCTATACTTGGGCCGATAAGAGTGTGAGACACACTGACATTTCGTTGTGCGCGCTAAAAAGAGAAAATCAGTGTTGCCAAGCTGTTGAAATATGATTTATTACGCTTTGCGTTGCGCCCTTGAAAAAAGTGCAGGATGTGTTGTCCCAGAAGTAGACAGAGAATACTGAAACTTTGCCATGAGGGAGGGTTACTTAGCTACGTGGGGTAGTGATTGGTTGATTTTTTTATTGCTACCCTTCTGCTTTTTCGCAGACAAAACTATTAGCGATCAACTCGCCGGCTCCTCTGTTCAAGTGCAAATTTTAGTTCGATATCTGTGAACTAAATTTTAAAGAAGAACGGAAAATGTTATTAACACGTAGTTCTGTTTCTGTTACGTGTACCAACTTGCATACAACTGCATAATTTCTTATCTAAGAAGAACGGATCGTATTAATACCAAACCCATATCAAATAAATAAAGAGCTTAAGAAATTTCGGTAACTCAGAATTATAAGCATTGTACAGAATATTTCTTTGATCTCTTTATCAATTAACGAATCTAGAAAGTATTAATGAATGTCTATAAAAAGAATTGGTAAAGTAGTCCATTGAGTTATTGAGGAAATTTTCTAATAGAATTGCAGATATCTCATCGTGAATAAATCTTTATAGATTACGATGAATAACATGATTCGATGTCCGAGGCATCCAGGCGAGGTGATTGTATATTTGTGCAATCCTCACTTTTTCGGATGTAAAAGTTGAAACAAATCTGTATCTTGTTCGTACTTCTAATAGTTCGATAATATTGAACTAAAGGAAAAGTTATGTCGTGACCTCCGGCAATAAAACAAGATATTATACTGCAGAACATTAACTAACATAATAGTTTCGTATTTTCAGTTAGTGGCACTCTTACAAGCTGTATATGAATAATCTTCAATACCAAATAAACGAGTGATTCAACCGGATGTCCATGTCCATCTTCAAAGTTGTTCTCGCGTAAAAAAATATTTTCTAAAATGTTTTGACAGTCTCATGTGGTTATGTTCTCAATTAATTATAAAAAGACAGTATGATGATAAACTGGACCCCTCCTACGGAAAAAAAATCGTGCTCATGTTATAATCGGCTTAATGTTATAATCGTTGCAGCTTGTAATCTACGATATCTTCCAAGTATCAGGCAATAAGGACGTAAAGCATAGGATATGAGCTACTTCCTATGTTATATATATTGTATTGGTGTATTTGGCAGCAAGTTTACAGAATTATGAGTTAGATAGCATCTACGTCTTAGCCTATTTATTTTACAAAATACATATAATTCGCTTATCGTTTCTATATCGCATGAGATATGCATTAGGAACATCATTGTTTTGAAAGGTGCCAGAAGCTTAGTCATAAGGAATACTGATATGCAATGAATTCCTGATGTAATCAGACACCGATTTCTAAGTGTCCATTGCAACATAGAAAATTATTATTAATCAAATAATCTTCGTATCATACACACAGGATTACAGAGAAATAGGTGGTTTTCTTAAAAGTTTAATATTTTTGCACAAAACACTCATTAATCTTCATTTTCTTGTCCCCGGATTCGGTTATAACATACCAGTAGGTAAACTGATGCCATGTTCTGAGTTTTCAAACATTCTCAACTGATGCAATTTCTCAACATTTCGGGATCTTCTAAAATGAAACACGTACAACCAAAGCGCAACGAGGAATAGAATTTTTCTTAGTCGCTGATATCCCACAACAATTGGTACACAGAACAATGAGTGGACCAGCCAGTATTTGTCTCCACAGTACACTGAAATAAAATATTGCAAGTAAAATCGAAATGTAGCTAAATATCTAGATTCTCCAGAATTAGTATTTTGGATAGCTGCTTCAGGGGCGGAGTTAGACTTCTTGGTGCCCCGCCACTCTTAGATCACAATATGGTGTCCCCATTATTCGCTCAGTATCCTCAAACTCTGGTGCCCCCCCTAATCTGCTAGTCTAGATCTCAATCATTGGTCTGATTAAATGCAGAATTATCAAAAAACCTCACATATCTGAAACGTTAATAAAACAAAAAGTATTGCAGAAACTTGTTTATTGAAAAATATAAAAGAGGATTGAAAACAGTTTGTAATGAGTAAGGTTCGAAAAGCGTCTGGTAAGTGTTTGTTTTGAAAATTATATCTGGTCAGTGTTGTCCATTCTTAGCAATACACATTTAC
>JAGDQP010074768.1:0-10235 GCA_022664845.1 Lepisma saccharinum | reverse complement strand
CCTCACCATGGATAATCTGGACGCCAATAATACGAAGCGTCAAAAATTCGAATCGCTAAATCAGAAAAAATCAAACCAGGAACCTTGACCTATGGCTTCGGATGGGGAATCGGTATCAGTGCGTAATGAACTATATACGGTAGTAGATAGTTGTGAATTTTATTTATGTTCTTTAGGCATCTAAGGCTCAGACCGGGATAGAAGAGGAGAAAGGAGTCAAGAAAGTGTCGGCCAGGGCCTATGTTGAAGGTACCATCCCGCCTGGCATGACAAGAAAAACCCTGGAAAAACTTCAGTCAAGGTGGTCGGCCGCTAGGACCGAACCCACGACCTTCCGGATGCTACGCCAACGCTCTACTACTGAGCTACGGCTGCTCGGTTGGACATAGTTGTACGTTGTGAAGTATTTATATTAGGAAAAGATAAACCATCTGATAAGAATATTTGTAAAATATGCTACAATCATTCCGTTAATACAAAAAAAGAAAGAAATGATAATAAACTGTTTAAAACGGTTTTTAAAATAACGGTTTTAATGGTATATTTTGGTATTCTAGGGCGCTCAAAATCTCAAGAAAAAGAAGAGAAGAAAGGGAAACGAAGAAGAAAATAATCGGTGGAATATTTGCGTTCTAATACAGAATTTAATTTCTTATTAAATCCGAAAAATCTGAAATCCTGTTACCGAGCGGACGTAGCTCAGTTGGTAGAGCTCTGGCTCAGTAATCCGAAGGTCCTGGGAACGATCTCAGCGTCTTCCTATACCAGTGGCGATTTCTTAGGATATACAAGGTAGACAGCGTCTACCCAAAATTTTGTGATATAAAAAATACTTTTGTCTTCATTGGTAAAGGATTTCGATGTGATTTGGACCTTTATTTTGAAAATATTAGTTATTTATTCCTTCAAGTAACATATAATCTATGAAAAATGTCATAACTATAACTTCCAAGAACATTCTAAAGGCTTCCAGTTGCTCAAAATTGCCGATTCTTTTTGTTCACGCTGTACACCGTATTCACGCGACCTAAAGTAGGAGCAGACGATATACACAAGCTGAGACGCTCGACATGAGAGACGTTTGTGAAAATGTTTAGCTTCCCTGTCTATGTGATACGGTTAGTCTCAAGGATTTTAAAGGGCTAATTTGCATAATTCTTGCCGTCGCGCGCTTTCCATGTAGACTGGTCTCTCCTCGTATTGTGTATGTTTGATTTTCTCGCAGGCAAGCAATGAGCTAAAACGTTGCACGGAAGTGTATTTTAGCTGAATAGAAACTAAAGTATTTTAATCATAAAATATGTATCGCTGTAGGCACTTTTTTAAGTGCTGGGTTGTCCGAGACGATATAATAAAATGACAAAGAAGAAGTGGATTCTCTAAAAGAGAAAATGATTGTTAGTGGAAGACTTCATTTTCTAAAGTTACGTACTTGCGATTTAGATGTTAAAAGGGAACTCTTACTGACTCACTCTTGTTTAGCCATTTTGGACAATTTTAACTCAATCTAGGATATAATTTTTAATATTTTAGAAAAATCTATATTAATTTGACTGACAAAAAATGTAACTTTTCTGCTGTGGATATAGGAATTCTGTCATTGTCTTTCTCATACCGTCTACAAAATTGCCAGCGTTTTCCACTGGTGAAATAGAGACCTAATCTTTCTTCAGTTGACCTAGTTTGCTTGAAAATACCGTTAATTCTAGTCGTAAGGTGAGAGAAAATGAAATTTTAGACGAAATTTAAACTGGTGTACCAAAGTGTTTTCGGGTGCCTGCTACAAAATAAACATTGACATCCGCAGTAGTGAAAACAAAATTCTTGCACGAATCAAGTTGTTGGGATTTATTGTAAACAATCAGCTTGGAATAGTCTTTTAACATATTTTAAAATTATCCAAGTTAACATGTGTTATTCATGGCATGTCAGCATCTACTAAAGGTAAATTAAAAAGAATCAACGCATGTTTTCGAATTCTTGACAAATAAAAAATTGTCGTTATTACAAGTATTTCAATTGAAATATATCTAAGGTGGCCTTTACGACTAGCAGAGACCGTAATGCAAAAACAAAGTGATGGCAGTATTGCTAAAATGAAGGTGGGAGTTCGCAACTTATTCAAACTTTACATTTATACCCTTTGCAGCAGCTTAAGGCTACATGTTGTAATGTTTTTCACGTTGCTATTTTCTTGGAGGGGTGAGAAGAAAAAAGTCAGAGCTTCTATTGAAGTTCCCACTCAGGCATTTTCCTGGTGGTGTGAGCGGGCCTTGAACCCGCATTCCTTCCCAGCGTTTTTCGAAATCATTGACCATATAAGTATTCGATCACAGGAGCTAAGTGTTTGGAAGAACTTAACTGAGGTAAGCAACTTGCATCCTTCCTCCAAACATTTTAGCTGATTTTATTATTTTTTAATATTATATTTTCAGGAGAAAATGTAGGCACAAAAAACAATAAAGGAAAATTTAGTTTTGATTTCTCTAAACGTTTTTCTTAACATTGAAAAATATGTCTGTCTACCCATTTGCTTATGTCACGCTTCGCCACTGGCCTATACTAACTTAGGTTCAGGTAAATGCTGGAATGGTACCTACAAATTAGGCCCTGGCAGCCTACCTTCCAGCATCCTCTCTGGCGCCCTATCTCGCCTTAACCTGACTTGTGAGACACCTAAAAGTCATATATAAATTCAATTGAAATCTTGTTACTAATTGGGAAAGAAAGGAATGGGGCAAGGGGGATATCATGTAAATCCGACCCTGCTATAGATTCATAACCGAAAAAATGTATTAAGGCGGAAATTTGATCAAATGTATAGATACTACACAAAATCCAGTAACATACACAGCTAGTCGCACAATAGGTAATTAAACATTGGAATAGATTTTCCGATCTACCTAAAATATTTGTGGATCAAAATCGATGACGATGAGTCAGATTTCTTGATGCTGCTTCTTCAGGGAAAATGACGGTTAGACAAGCTGTCAGTTAATATCAGATACCAAAAAGTACTCTCTGAGAAAATTAAAAAGAAACATCCAGGTCATCATGGAGGTCAGAAATGTCTGACAGATGAGGAGGAAAGAATGTTGTACTCGGGCTTTTGAAATGTGCTGAATGGAGTTTCCAATTTAGAACAACAGACCTGCAGTTCTTAGTTAAGAGCTATCTAAATAGAACTGGCAGAATCGAAAAACGATTCAAAAATAATTACCCCGCACTTGAATGGTTGCAAACGTTTCCTTTGTTTAATTTTTGTTTGTTGTTTATTTAATTTTGTGACTTGCAGCAGTATAGGTATCTTCTTTTTGTGTCATGATTGTAACTGTAAGTGAATTTAATAAATACACTTATTGTAGTTGTTAACAAAATTAAAAATAATGAACACATAAATATAAGATAAACATAAAAAATAATAAGCACTTTAAATTTATAACGCTATTCACTTTCATATACACAGAAGACGATGATATAATTATTGAAATGTGTCCTATGACACCTCTGTTACAAGACATATTTGTAATACATCGGAATAAACGAAAACTTCCTTGTGTCCGAATTCGCCCCACATTATTCGGGCGTCTTCGGACATCGTTTTTTTTTTTTTTTTTTAAATCATTGTTGAAATAATGTGTACGCTTTTTGTAGTATGCAAACTCATACGTAAGTCATAGGTATTTTAAAATAATTTTTGGTTGCAGTACTAAAAACATTACGACTGTAATTAAAACAAAATTAAAGTGTTCGAAGTCATCCCAGAAGACGGTACATGGTATATCCGGGACGTATTTAGGGGGTGGGTCCGGCCCCACCAAAACTCATAGTTTTATGAAAAATTAGTATAACTTCAGGCGTAATTATACATATTTAATATACATATAATGCCCAGACACACCTTTGACCTCCCCCCGGAAGACATTGGATCCCTCCAAAATCCAAATTCTGGATACGTGCCTGTGTTATATCCAAAATTACTGTCAACAAAACCATTGAAGGCACTTAAGGTGATATCTTGGCATATACCAAGTTTATAAGCTTAAATTCGCTGTTTTGTAGTCATCAAAACACATGGTGTGTTCATAGAAAGCACAAAGCAAGTTATTCAAAGTACTTTCCCTCGCTAGCTACACATTTTGCCCACCTTTCGGGCAATTTGTGGATACCATGCCAAAAAAAAGTCCTGCTCTTTCGAGGCAAACCACTCATCAAGCCATTTTCGAAAGTCTGCATCAGCGAGGGCGTGGCCCATCGACGCAAAAAGTTGGTGGTCTGTAGGGGTCAGGTCTGGTGAATAAGCGGGATGGGGTAGCACCTCCCACTTAAGTGTCTCCAAGTAGTTTTGGACCACTTTTGACTTGTGCGATGGGGCGTTGTCATGGAGGAATATCAGCTAGTCATATCTTTGTTGACACTCCGGCATTTTTTTCACACAGAGCACGGTGCACGTTGATCAGTTGTTGGTGGTAGCGGTGGGCATTGACAGTTTGACCCGGTTGCAACAGCTCAAAGTAGACGATACCCTGTTGATCGCACCAAACACACAGCATCGTCTTAAGTCCGAAGCGATTTGGTCTCGAGGAAGATTATGGTTGGCCGGGATCAACCCACGATTTCTGGCGTTTCGGATTCGCGAAATATATCCACTTTTCATCGCCCGTCACAATCCGATGCAGGAACGACTTTCTTCTTTGTCTGGCGAGCAACATTTCGCATGTGTGTTGGCGTTTCTCCAGCTGCCGATCGGTCAATTCATGCGGCACCCATTTTCCTATCTTCTGAACATTTCCCATGGCACGTAGACGCATGGAAATGGCTGCTTGAGTAACGCCCAATTGTTCGGCAAGTATTTGTTGCGATTGGGTATCGTCCTCGTCCAACAGCCTCAAACATCCTGGGCCGATTTTCATGCTTCTTGTCACTCAGGTCAAAATTGCCGTCTTTGAACCGACGAAACCATCTCGGCACGTTGTTTCCGATAAAGCATTGTCACCATAGGCCTCCACAAGCATTCGATGCGCGTCGGCAGCCGATTTCTTCAAATGGAAGCAGAAAAGCAGAGCTTCCCGCATATGCTCTTTTGTCTGGCACAAAACTAGCCATTAGCCATGCTTACCAACGGAACATTGGGTGTTGTTGTCTGCACTTGATGATTATGTGCACTGATTCGTGTTGCCAGATGTCCAACTCATCCACACAATATGTCTGACGTGCCCATGGTAGCTTCATACGCTCACGAACGCCATTTATGGGCAAACATCGGATTTAAGCTTACACACCTGGTAAATCTCTTTATATGTATCTTAATGCGAATTTCAATATTTAAAAAAAAAATCTGGGCCAAACCCCTTAGTTTTTTATGTACTGTATCGTATCTTTGGCTGTTTCAAGAGCTAATTGATAAGATCACTGTTTACCTACCAAATTAGCTCGTATAACTGCCTAACGTTACTAGATATCAAAAGGTGCTTCCTCTTAAATTGATGAAATGTGATAAGGAGAACAAGGCGATAAAGATGGCGAAACAGGTATTCACTAAGGAGAGGAATGAATCTCTTGTGTTGATCGATAAACAAAGAATTGAGGAAGATAATTATTAAATGTTTTTTATGGAATGTGTTACATGGAGTAAATGTGGACTCTACGAAAGGGTGATGAAGTGTTTGAAATGTAGACATGAAGAAGAATAAAAAATCAGCTGGATACAGAAGATGCGAAATGAAGAAATGCTGAACACTGAAGACGAGAGAACAACAATCCTGAGACAATAAAGGAGGTATAGAGAAATTAGTTAGGACATTGGCTGCACAAAGATGCAATTGAAGGTCTGGTTGACGGTAAGAGAGGAAAGAGAAGAAATAGAATCCAACTCCTTGCCAATGTTGCGGAAGATAAATCATATGTTGAGATAAAAAGGAAAGCGCAAGATCGGGACGAATGGAGAGGCCTTAGCTTGCCTTGAAAGACATCTTCAACTTTCAGGAGAACACTGATGATGATGATGTATATATATCAACTCGAGAGACGAACATTACACGAGATAATAAAGAGGAAATTTACTTTTTAGGACATTATTCATACACAGATTGATGTATGTATCCCTAAGGGATACAAGTGAAGGGAAAAGATGAAGAAGAAGAGAGTTCCTTACTTTATTAAGGGAAATACTCTGTTCAAGTTGACGTCATTGCCGCGCGGTATCCTAGTAACCAGAACGACTGGCTTTATACACACGGAGTAGCATACGCGATTAGTATGAACGACAAAGATAAAACGGTTTTCTTAATATATTTATAACATTTAATAGTTATATTACACCTTACAATATGACTACATGCTTTGCGTTTGACTGCAGGTACTGCTTTATGTCAAACTTGTAAATTTTTCTGATTTCCAAAGGTTCAGGCTTTCAGTGACCTTGATAGTGATTGCGCCACGACAAAAATCCGGGGGGGGGGCTAAATATTTAAATTAGAAAAGTCAGGGGACTGACGAGTTTATAACACATTTAGAACAAAGAATACTAGAAAACCAGGAGGCTAAGGTTAATTTAAGGAGCTTCAGCCCACTAGCCCCTCTTGGGTCATCCCTAGACAGTGATTAAAAAATGGTACTTTCTAATTTTGAAATTCTGGTTATGTATAACAATCGAGGTATTGACAAAAAAGGCCGACCCACAGGATTCCGGGGTAGCCGAATGGTTACATTTCTGTGCGCGTTGTTACTGGTTCAATAGCCGCCGGGGTCCATTAAACGGAGTGGTTCTGAACCCACTTTATCAGAAACTGTAGGTCCTCTTCTTACTCACTTTCATACGAAGCTCACTAGCTCGTGCAAGACGTTAATAACAATTCACTCACCGATCTACAAGAGCACGAACGGGCAAAGCATTACCGTGACGCGGTGTACCCAAAGACCCTTTTATTAATCATCGGATAACTTTTGAATTGATTGAGATATTGCCATCAGATTAAGGCAAATTATTTTCTAGACTTTCTTTTACATTTCATTCGCTGCATATATGCTTCTATCTTCTACGGGAAAAGTGTTTCTCACTGATCGAAATTTTCTTGTTGAAAAAATCTACAAATTTCCATCTGGTTATGCTTTTTATGTTATTTATAATATTACTAATGTCTCCATAAATAATGCAAATAAGCCATACCCTTCGTAAAGGTTTCACGAGCAATGTGCCAAAAAATGAAGATTGTACGTATTACCTAGATCCAGAAATCAAATTATAAAACTTACGTAAAAAAAATACTTTATCGACAGAACTGCAGTACAAACATGCAAGAAATGTGGCAGCGCTGCTGCCTTGGAGAGAGACAGACATATACGGAAAAATCATTGGCCTGGGAGAGAGGGAGGAATAATCATAAGCGCCCGTACTGTAAAGAAATGTTTAAATTTCCTATAGTAACAGGTAGTCTAGAACGCAGTGAAACAAATCCAGAACCTCGTTTCACCATCATGTAAGAACACGGTATAAGAATAAGAATAAAGTATACTTACTTTCCTTCTTTCTTTGTTATGTGCATTTTTATTTCTTTAACACTTTGACCATCGCTGCACAACTGAATTTATATTTCTCAAGAAGTGTAATATTTCGCCTTAGAAAAACCTATCTAAAGCAAAATTTATGTCATAGTTGAAAACACTTCACATTAACGCCCTATGAACAAAATAAATGTTCGTTGAAATATTTTAAAATTCAATCTGTTTTCAACATGCAAATGAGAACATGAAAAATGTAGTTAATTTCATTGTATTTGCTTTTAATTACAATGTTTAAACAATTAAATTAGAAATACACGTGTGAAAAGAAATGTATAACAATATAAAAGAAAGTTGAAAACACGTCACGTTAACGCCTTATCAACGAAATTCTATCTTAGTTGAAATATAGTTTCAAATTCAATCTGTTTACAACACGAACATGAGAATATAAAGATTAGTTCGAGTCATTCAACTAGTTTTTTAATTATATTTTTTGAGAAAACATTAGTAAGAAAGACAATAAACAAAATCTATTATACCATAGTTTAAAATATCATATTGAATACACGTTGTTTTAATATCTTATCAACGCAATGGCATCTTTGTTGAAATATGATTTTAAAATAAACGTATTTTTTAAAAAACGATAACGGTTAATCAACGAAATGATCCTAAAATCAACTTCAAAGTTGAAATGGAGGAAACTTCCGATTTTTATACACCGAATCTCTGTAGGTGCAGATATCATTAATATTAAAGAGTGAAAAGTATGTGGCTGGGCCGGGAATTGAACCCGGAACTTTTGGGTAACCGTTCCAATGCGCTAACCACTGTACCACTCAGTTGATTAGCTTCCCAATCACAAACCTTCCACTCTTGATGTCAATGTTCTTTCTCGAAACCACCTGGATAGTACCACAACTCCCAGTTGTGCTTAGGCTTTCCTGTGTCTCATAATGGTGAACATCTCACACGGAAGAAATAATTTCAAAGTTGGAATGGAGGAAACTTCCGATTTTTATACACCAAACCTCTGTACGTGACTACGTGCAGATATTAAAATCACGTATGTGTGCTACTGGGGAGGTGATACTTGTATAAATACTTTTGAACAGGTAATAAGGAACCGGGACGTATAGGAATAGTATACTGTAGGGGAGCTGAAAATCTTATTAAAATCCCAAATTTTTGTTGTTCAATACAATGTTCATTTCAACGAATTTTCATTATAGCGAAATAAAATCACGGCCAGTGGTGGATACAGAGAGGGGACGAACCCCCTCTCCTCACGGGAAAGTAATTTATTTTTGTAGCATTATTTCAACAATTGATCTCAGAAAAAGCTTCGATTTGTTTTCGGACAAATCTAATTTATCTAGAAATATCAATATTTGGGGACATCGGTATCATATCCCATCATAAAACTTAGCCCTTTGTGTGGTCGCCCTCCTTCCAGGAAATATAGTTATAGTATCTAAAGTGGACACGAGTAATAAGCTAAGTTTGAAAATCTTAAGGTACAAAAACTTGTATAATAAGGAAAGATTCAATATCTATCAAGTTAGTTGAAACAAGAAATTGACTTTCGCATATGACTCCTCCTCTCGTCCGTTGTAGTTTTCAGACATCTCCTTTTTTAATTTCTCAGCAAAAAAAAAAAAAACTTTGCATGGTTAGGTTCTATAATAGAAATTAGCTATACTTATTTTTAAACTGCTACAAAAGTGTCTTTTATCTTATGGAGTTATTATTATTATAAATTGTGACTTGGGAAACAAAGTATTATTTCCTTTTAAATAAAGAATGGCGCTCGGGCACTTACTGTTTGTGTTCCTTTTTGTTTGTTGGCCAAATCTAAATTGTAACACTGTGACAGTGTACGGGTAGCGATTTTCGAAGATCGGGCGGATACCATGCGTGATGGACAAGAGCAATATTGTCTTACTGTATATGATCAAAACCTAGTATTTTGGTTAATTCGCGTGATAGACGAACTTCAACCCCACCGTCATCTTTTCTTACTCTACTAACCTCAATGCGTTTTACAGAAATTTTAACTTTTAATTGTAAATTCAAATTATCGCTTTTATGGTTAATTTGAGATAGAATATCGTCAACGTTATAATAATGGCCGGGCATTACTTTAGTTATGTTCCAGCTGTCATTATCCCTGTCGCGGTAATAAATATTATTAGTATATTTGGAAAATCCCATTCTTGACGGGGTACACCATGTCCATAAAGGGTTGGAGATGGTCACCCAGCAGCTGAACATAGCACTGACTGGTTTTCCAATTTCGGTGTGTAAAGTTAAAATCTGGCCGGGTTGGAAATACTGGTCTTCCACCAGGCGCCTCCCCAGGTGGCGGATAGGGGAATGCCGACCAGATATGGTGGGTACCGGAAATATTCCGGGGCGGGCCAAAACCAGTCCTGCTGCCTTGCAGTTAGTAGATGCTTCTACAAAGGTAAGGGGAAGATAACCCCGAACAAAAATATCATGGTGAGGGGAAGCAGCATCACCATTACCACTCTGAAGCTGAAGATGAATGACATCGGCAAGGCTCAGAGATGGACAGAGGGCGACATCTTGAATGTCTACCTTTACTGCGAGGTCGTAGAGCTGACAACTCTACACCGCTAAAACATGTCAAGAAATAGTAACAGATGGTTCATGGATTCTCCTGGGGTAAAATATTCCGGAGGTAAACTAGTCCCTCATTCGGATCTCCG
>JAGDQP010074766.1:0-10235 GCA_022664845.1 Lepisma saccharinum | reverse complement strand
TTGAACAGCTCTTGATGAATAATCTACAAAACAATAAATAGTTTCTCAATAGCTCTCATATAAAGCGAGATTTGAATTTTTGAAAATAAAAAAAAATAACTTCGAAATCTACCTCAGCCTGTAGGCCTACCGAAAGGGATTTTTATTATATCCATCTTGCTCATGTTCACAGAACTAGCCTAGGAAGAACGAAACCTAGATATACTTCTATGTATTTTGGGTTGCCTAACGCGCCAGGCAGTCAGAGAAGAAAAATTTGGAAGTTTCGTTGGTCATAAAAACAATGTTTGAGGTAAAGTCGAAGAAAAAGAGATGGCTTTACTGAAGAAAGTGGTCACCACACCAGCTAGATTCTTGAGAAATTCAGTTAGTTTGTCCTCCAAGTTCATCAGTAATCATACTAACAGGTCCTTTCTGACCTTTAACAATAACCCTTCGTTCCACTCAATTACTATTTTAATTATTTCAACCAGATGTAAACAATGGCCTAACTCTTTCTTCTTTCCTTAATTACCCACGATGTTGCCCTTCTGTCTCATACTTTTCCAGTATTTCTTCACTTCGTAGCTTTTGCACCAAGCTAATTTTTCAATCCAATATTCAAAGGCTTTCACTTCATTCAGTTCTGTAACAAAGTCAACAGTGTAAACAAATGAACATCTAGGGCGTATATTAATTGTCAAGTTGATAATCTTGGACATAGTAAATAAGAAACTTATAGTAATATACCCAAAGCATGCAGCATACATTTCTTGTGTATCATGTAGGCAATGCGTTGCTTTCTTATTGACTATATTATATTACCAGTCTATGATATTTCTGCATAACACCATGCACACAATTTAGACGTTAACGAACACTCATCTGTAATGCAACCGGGAATTTCTCTAGCAGAAACTCTTCCACGAATTATTTTCGCATAGGCACACTTTTCAGTCGGAATTACTTTTGTAGCTGATGGATTTCAAACGTGCATCGCTGCAATGCAAGCACTTACCCTCGCTGTTGGACGTACTCTGATTAAATGTAATCTTCTTCATATCCTTCAACTTGATGCTTATCTTATCTCTCAACCTACTACTCAAAATTATTTCATCAACAATCCGCATTCTTTCTCAGATATGTTGTACCGTAGTTTAACCATAGGTTTGTACTTTCCGTTGTGCGCTAAGGAAAACAAATGTGCGTAATGATCATAAAACGAGACCAAACGGATGGTTGCAGCAGGCTGTCTCAGTACAGTGCTATCATGCAGATACCCAATAAGTCTTAAATACCACTGGAATACTGTTACATCTAAAGGACCGTAATATATTCAGAGCACGTTGTTAGAACATTCCAGCTATTTAGTTTCGTTTTAGCATTATTTACGTACATATTTATCAGTGTACTATTTGTGTATTCCATTGGTACGAATTTAGGTCATACATTCACCAATAAATTGCAAAATTTGTGCTTGTTCTAGTTCGCGAATTCATAGTGCTTTCCTGGAGTGGTTGTATTTTTAGTGTAGGGGTTTTCTAACCACAAGCCAATCAAGAAACTCGTGAAGTGCCTGTTCTTTCAGAATGCAAGAAATGATTTTTTATACGATTTGAATTTTTATGCCCTTCAGATATCCATGGCTCAGGTCAGGAGAAAGAAGTCGGCCAGGTCCCAAGTTGAAGGCATCCGTGGTGTTGAGTGAAGAAAACCACTGTCAGAACAATCGGCCACTGGTAACGAACCCAGGACCTCCAGAACCCAAAGCATACTCTACCACCTGAGCTACGGTTGATCGGTGATTTTCTCCACGAATAGATATGGAAGAAAGGTTATGCGTACTTACATACTCATAACTGTTAATATATTACCTGTGATGCGTTCAGGTGAAATATTCTGGCATTAGAACAGTTATGATTTTCTTTAGAAACATGATTGTTTCGCTTCGCTTTGATATTGCTTCTACAAAACTTGTGGAGCGGTAGTAACTCTGATGCTGAGTGGGAGAACGTCAATTCGCGGAGTCCCTTATCATCGCTAGTGCAGAGTGAATCCGAAGAGAAAAACAGGAGAAACAAAGAAAAAAAAAATTAAAGGAGTGAGGTTTCCGGGTTACCTATGTCTTGTCCTCCTCCCCTTGCTTTGGAGCTTCCGGTGCTCACGAAGAAAACAATAGTGGTGACCTCTGGACGAAAGACGCTACATTGTTGCGACGTTGCCAAATAACGAGATACATCGTAGTTTTCAGGGGAGAAACAATGATATTTTTATTTTAATGTTACGTCCTCTTCTAGGCGTCCACTCCTTGCAACAATACGTATCGTGTAAATGGCATCCTTACAGTGTTCGTCTTGACCTTGGTCTGTTTGAATGCTGCTAAGAATTGGCAACGTTTCATAATGTCCTGTAGTGTGTGGTGGAACACGGTATCTCTCTTCCCTCCCCTTCGACGCTATCTTGTCTTTTATATTCTTCTTTTTGATAGATGTCATTTCTTTTGGAAAGGCTAAAGCAAAAGAGAAAATCTTCCTTTTAAATTCATAAATCAACTTTATAATAATTCAGCTTCGATTTTTCTTCATCTTTTTTTCAGTGTTCAGACAAATGACTGCAGCGAAAGCTTCAATGTCACTTATTCAGTTGGATTCCTGAGACGAGTATGGATCGTTGGGTTCTGTTTCCTTGCAGTTCACAGCCTGAAGGGTGCTTTGGTCCCTTAACTGGTAGTTAACAGAAGAATAGAAAGTGCAACCACTGTCTTGTTTCGCTGACCGTGTATCAAAAATGTCTCCTCTCCATAGTCGTAATAAAACTATTCGAAATTTACGAACGTGTGTTCTGGTGATATTCGATACAATAGATTCGAAACATTGAAGCGATCGATTACCTGATTCCTTTTTCTTCTAATGAATGATTTTCAGTTTTTTGTTAGGGCTTTTTTTTTTTTGGAAGATGCGAAGTTCAAACCGGATAGTTTCGATGACAGTAATAATAATAATGATGATAACAATAATAACTCCATGACTTACGGAACTCGCAAGTTAATCGCCGCAGTAACAAACGTTCGCCATAGGTTTCTATCCTGAGCAACGTCAAGCCAGCCAGCTTTCATTATGAACACCTACTTCTCGAAGACCCCTTCTAATATTGTCCTCTCAGGGACGTCTCAGTATTCCCAAAGGGTAGAATATAATTTTCGTTTGTCCCCAGTTCGAACTACATGGCCTACCCGCCCTAGTCATCGATATTTCATTATTCTTACATCATCTGGTGAATCGTACAGTCGGTGGAGTTCTCCATTATGCAGTCTTCTCCATTCTCCAGTCATCTCGTCCCGTTTTGGCCCGTATATCTTTCTCAAAACCTTATTTTCAAATACACATATTTACGTTCATCTGCTAGGGTCGTACTCCCAACTTTCGCACCCGTAAAGTATTACTGGCAGAATAACCGTTCTGTATATTTTCAATTTCCTTCATATTAATCACGATGTTAGAAGTTTTTGGACTAAATAGAAACATGCGTAGCCCGATACTAAGTGACTTTTTATTTCTTCCATGACCTCATTTTTGCTTGTTATATATGCTCTAAATATTTAAAATCTTAACTTTCTCTATGATCTCATCCCTAATTATTACGTTTTTATTTCCTTCATTTCCTGTGTTCCGACTTACCATGTATTTTGTTTTATCTATGTTTACCTGTAGACTTATCTCATTGCAAGCTTCTACTAAGACATCGGTGTTGCTTTGAAGTGCATCTATATAGTTGCGTCATCCACGTATACGAACAGTTGATTCAAACCATTCAATGTTAGTCCCTTTCTGCCTTCTTTAATTTTTAAAATCGCGTTTTCTAACGCAAAGTTAAACAGTAGTGGTGATAAGGTATAACCTTGTTTCAGTCCATTGCGAATCTCGAAACCATCTGACATTTTATTACCTATTCGTATTCTGCTTTTGCGGTCGCTGAGACACATCCAAACTAGTTGAACAAGTTTTCTCGGAATTTCAAATCGTTCCAGGATACTGTATAACTTTTCTCTTTTGATAGAATAATATCCTTTTTTAAAATCAATGAATAGCTGGTGAACAGTCCAGTCCCATTGTATTTCCATTTCTTCTTCCAAATTTGTCTTAAGGCGAAAATCTGGTTCAAAGTGGATCTATTTCTTCTAAATCCACATTGGTGATCTCAAATTATTTCATCTACGTATACACTTAGGCGTGTAAACAGAATATTACTTATTACTTTGTAACAGGTTGGAAGTAACGAGATTTCGCGGTAATTTACAGTCGATGTATCGCTTTCTTTTGTGAATTGGAACAATTATTGAGGTTTTCCATTCCTTTGGAAGCTCCTCCTTTCTCCCAATAGCACTTATCAATTTATATAGTTCCTTGATTAGTACCATTCCTCCCGCTTTAATTAATTCGACTAGAATATTGTCTATTCCTGGTGATGTGAAATTTTTCAATATCGTTATCGACATTTCGATCTCGATCGGTTCTGGTATCCACCGTTCTGCGTTATAGATGTCAAATTCTTCTGTTTGTTCTCCGTTGTGTAAATTTAGAAGTTTATCGAAATAATTTTTCCACACATCGACAATTTTAGTATGATCCGTCTGAATATCTCCACGTTCATTTCTAATCATTCCTAACCTCGGCTGGTAACGTTTTCTCAACGAGTTTACCCCTTTGTATAGATCTCGTATATTATTTGTCTTAATGTTTTCCTCTATCTCCTGAATCTTCTGCATCAGATATTATTGCTTTTTGTTTTTGAATCCGCATGTGGCGTTTCGTTTCGCGTTACTGTAGTGGTTGGTATTTGTTTCGCTTTTATTACTTAGCCATCCTCATTTTTCACGAATGGCCTCCCACATCTTACTTACATTAATTTCTTGTTAATCTCATCTTTATTATTACTCGAGTCGGCTAACTGCTTTTACGCTCGGATTATTTAATCGTTTATCTTCGAATTTAAGTTGTTTTGATCCTTTGACTTCTCTGTTCGCGATGCATAACTTTTCTCTCACTTTGGGGTTCACTAATTGATGGTCGTTGTCACCTCCCGCTCTTCTGTAAGACCTAACGTGCTTCATGTTGGTGTATCTTCGTCTATCTACTAATACGTGTCCACGTGATCGATCTGGTTGAGAGTTTTGCCATCCGGAGATCCCCATGTGAATTTGTGTATATCTTTGTGTTCAAAGTACGTACTCTTTACCAGTATAGGTTACTCGAAATCGCGAATTCTTTCTACATTGTTGTTGTTTTTCGTGAGGACTGTATTTGCCTATAGTATGTTTATATTTCCCCTACCTACCTACCTTAGCGCTGAAATCTCACAACTCAATTTTCGTATTATACTTCGGTAATCGGTGAAACAGCCTTTCTAGCTCATCGTAGAATGTACCTTTGGCGTTTCCATCAGCCTCCTCGGTCGGAGCATAGAGATTTATTGAAACCGTGTTGCACCATCGAGTACGTATCGTAACGTACGATAATCTTTCGTTTACGAACTCTTCTAAACCGAAGGGGAGATACTGTTGTTAATGAGGAATCCTGTTCCGAAATTGTGTGGTTAAGTTCCCGCGTAGTAGAAGGTGTATTTGCCCTGTCGGATAATATCTTGAGTTTTAACGATCCCACCGGACTTCTTGTATCGCTAATATCTCGGTCTCGGGTACCGCCGTCTGAAGAGCGCTCGTTTTGTATAATGTTCTTACGTTCCATGTTCCTATTCTAAGATCCTATCCTGTTCTTGGAGTCCCGTGAAGCAGTCCTCGCCCGGATATCCGAATGAGGGAGAGGGACTATTTATAGTTTACCTCCGAAATACGTATTTTACCCCAGGATAATCCATGAACCACATGTTACCATTTCTTGACAAGATTTAGCGGTGTAGAATTGTCGGCACTACGACCTCGCAGTAAAGGCAGGCATTGAAGATTTCGTCCTGTGTCCATCTCATCTCTGAGCCTTGCCGATGTCATTCATCTTCACCCTCAGGATGGTTACTGTGAAGCTGCTTCCCTTGATATTTTTGTTCGAGGTTATCTTCCCCTAGCCTTTGTAGATCCCTCCACTAACTGCAAGGCAGAAGTAGTGGTTTTGGTCCGCCCCGAATATTTCCAATACCCACCAATCTGGTCGGCAGTCCACTATCCGCCGCCTGGGGAGGCACCTGGTGGGAGAACAGTAACTCCAGGCCGGACGGTAATAATAATAAAACATTTCTCAGCACAAGATTATAAATGAGTTAAATTGGAAACAGCTCCATCGTCATCTCATCCTTTCTCTGCCACCCAGTATCATGATAAGTGGTCCGAGGATTGATTAATTTCCGTTGACAAAATCTTCTGCGTTCTTTACTGTACCAAGTAGGTGTCTAATGTTCAAGACGGAAGGGTGTTCATCATACAGGAGTTTATATACTGCTCCCAGGGAAAGATGTGCAATATACAGGAGTGACCGCTGTAAGTTTGACATCTTCCGTTCCACAGATATGTGTCCAACTTACTGAGCTATGCAAGATGTAAGGGAAGATTAATATTTCGGTTCCTTGATAAATCGTTCAAATTAGAAGGGGTGTCCAGAATAAAGACGTGTCCAACTTGAGGGACTTTACTATATGTGGAAAACAGCGATGGAACCTTTGAAACGTGGTCCTTGAGCGAAACGAATAGAGGAACGCCTGGTTACAGATATTTTGTAGTTTACAAATGTTAAAAGTGTGAGAGAAAAGAACAATATAGAAAATGATAAAAAGAAACTGGTTGGGCCATTGCTAATGCAAAATCCCATAGCAAGGTATAAAATCTGACACATATAGCACACATAACTTTGAATTTGTTACCAATTCGAATATCCCTAGAATATATCTGGCATATGCGTGGAACATTCTACGAATATCTTAAGTGTCTGGAATGAGCGAATATGCTAATGATATTTCACGTATGTTCTACTAATATTCTAAGGTGGCTTATCCGTTTCTAATATTCTCAGAATTTTGTAGGGATGTATTGGATTACAACGTAGAATATTATTTTAATATTTTGGAAGTATGTCCTAGGAATGTTCAACCCCATTTGAATATGCATTTTGGAGATGTACAAGAAAATGGGATATTCTAGGAATATCCTCTTTTTATGTGGGAATTATACATTAAAGCATTTTATTGAAAATATGACAAATGTTTTCAAAAACAACAGAAAGAAGAAAGTATCTATATATTTGTATTTGACAGTACTAAGCATACAAAAGTACTAACAGAAATGGTAAAACCGTAGCTAATGAAGAGTGTCTTGACTCTTGAAGAGCTCGGGGCTATCGGATAATGATGAAGGCCATATTTAAGTTTTGTGGAGGTAGTTCCAACAGTAGATGATAAAATTTGAGTCCACAGATTGGTTTTGCTGTTGGAAGATGAATCGTATCATTTATGAGGATGTGAAACGGAAGAAAACCTTGGACCCATTTACACACGCTTCTTCGCTATCACCGAGGTCATTGCTTAACTCTGCTGCCTTAACGTTATATAATCCAATATTGATAATTCTCAGCCATCTATGTTTTTATATAAACTCTTTTGTTAGTATAGGAAAAGTAGTGTCTAAATGTTATAAAATTATTGCGTCATTATATTCCCTTCTAACAAAATAATAATAATATATATATATATTTTTTTAATGTTAGATTTCGATTTTGACATCATCGTACAAAATATGGCTGATTCTTTGTTTTGTTTTGTTTTTTGTTTTTGTGCTAAGATGTCATTGCGTGCTTCTACTTCGATTTTCCTTCACTTATGTGTGACAGTAAATTCCAAAAAGCTAAGATCTTCTTATTTCAGAGACTAGATAAGTACTAATTTCTTTCATCTCGTCAAGAATAATAAATACAGTTCTTCATTTTGTGCACATAATAAATAATATACTGGAACTCTCTCTATACGATTATTTTCTCTTTGTTGTTCAGTGAATTCTGGTTTGCTATAGATCTTCTGGGCTCAGTGTAATGCCTCTTCCAGATGAAATCCAACAGCAGTTTCTGGTGTCCACATTACATAATATGTTGAGTATGTTGATAAAATAATTCGTTGTTACGTGTTACAACAATGTGTTGACGTTATAGTAACGTAACCAACATTGAAATACATGTTTCAGTGATAAAGTATTGTACTTGAACTGTACTGCTAATTTGATTACTTTTTATGAAAGTATGGATATTTTTTTATTACAAAATATTGTATATCTACAATATATAAGCAATTCTAACCAGATGTATAATTCTTTAACGTTGTGACAAACTTAAAATAATAATAAATAATAATAATTTCAATTGTGTGCTTTCACGATGTATTTTTCAATTAAAACCCTTTTTAGCACTATTACTTTGTAAACAGACGGTATGTGTAAGTATACAATTTCTTTTACATACTCCGTTCAATGAAATGCATTACATGTATACTTAAGTTTGTAAAGGGATAAACTGTTGTATAAAATAACTACTTAAGAGTCCTAATTGACCAAATGGTTAACATGCTCGCTTTCTGTGCACGTGATCCCGGGTTCAATCCTGGTGGTGGACCCACTGAGCACATTGGCTCGAATCCCACTTTTACGAAAATTAAATCTCATCCTCGTTCAAGGCGTCAATAACAATAAAAGTTTGTAACGGAAACCCTGTTATGCGAATGTGTATCATACATTTTATTTGAGACACAGATCGCTTTTAGTAGAAGTGGGCGTCTTTTACGTGTTATTTTGTTGGACACACAACAGAATCTATACTTTCAACAGAATAAATTATCTGTTCTGTTGTAAATAAATATAACATTTTTTTTTGTGTATGTATGTGTTCTTTTCGCCTACGCACTTGAGAAAGTCATTTTGCATTTGTACTGTATTTGTTTTCTCTACTTTGAATTTATTATATATAGTGTGTTGATTTTTTGAGACGTAATTATATAGTTAATTAATTACTTAGTTTTTAATCATTGTTGCATTAAATTGTTTCTGCCCTTGCAACTAACAAGATGGCAGCTTGACGTGCACTCCATTGACTTTCTGACTGACTTGAAAGCAAAAGTTGTTGTTGAGACTGCGCAATATATTTGAAGTTGTAGCAACTGTCTATAATACAGATTGAATGCATTTTTTCTTTATCCAGAAATATTTTGCCCTTTTTCACAGAACGTTGGTAGTGAAGTCTTGTAATGCACTCAATAACTTGCAAACTGTTGGCGCTGTAGCGTCATTGTAAGATTCGTTGAATGTGTTTCTTCCCTAGATATATATGTGAAAAATACAATAGCCGAAAATGTCTTCTTCTTTTCTTTTCTTTTTTAAAAAATAGTGTTATGCAGAACGAAGGGGAGATTATATTTATTACATTTTGTTTTCCCCTGTTTCTTCTTGTGTCTCCCCACCAAAGTATCTTTTCTGGCAGGGTACTGCGCTGCGACAACCACTATTGAGAGGACACTATGGATATACCGAAGCGCCCCCACGTCATTAGGTGGTTGCGGTACCGTGCCGGGCGTTGCTGCTGGGCTCAGAAATCGATGGAATAAATTTTCCAGCAGGCCCACCCGACCCTTATGTTCGCAATCCTCTCATCCCCTCCCCCTGTACACATACACATGAGCACACACACACACACACACATACATATATATATATATATATATATATATATATATATATATATATATATATAGAGGTATCTCCTACTCTTCCCTCATGACATCAACCTCTCATATTCTACTCTATTTCTCTCTCGCTCTTCATACACACACACACACACACACACACATGCTCCTATCCCCTCGAGTGGGAGAGGTATTATAGAGAACCAACTCCAATAGGCTTGTTTACCACACCCCACAGGTCTCTCGTCCATGAAGGTGGATCATAACATAAATGCGTTGGTGTAGGGTTGGAGTGTGGGAGCACAGCGTCGGAGCTCGAATCCATCGCTCTCCTCACCCCACCCTCTTCATATACTCTGTGTTAAAGGTTCCAAACTAGGACATGCAAACTGTGCGTTCACACTACTTGCTTTTGTACTCCTGGTGGGTTTTATATCTACTATTTTTTTTTTTTTTTTTTTTTGACTGTTTGGAAGGCGTAAGAATTGTGGATGCTTTTAATGAAAAAGTTGCTAACAAAGTGAGCATTTCTGTCAAAGTTGCATTTCTGATCAGTCTAACCAAGTCAAAGAATTTATAAACAGATTGTCCAG
>JAGDQP010074762.1:0-10235 GCA_022664845.1 Lepisma saccharinum | reverse complement strand
CATAAGTTATTTTTTTTTTTTTGAGGATAGTAGTTATATTGATGATGCAAAATTAGTTCCTCTACTTTTATTGTATGTATTGGCTTTCTCAGAACCCGAGCAACTATTCTTTTATACTCATTTCACATATTTACTTTATATGTACATGAAGTTAACTTATGTGTGACTGTGTCACTTTGTCCACAAATATCACAATTTTTATAACGAAATAACTTCGTTTGTAATATAAATTTCGTTAACTATGTAATACCAAATTTAATATTGAATCGGATCATATTTCAACAAATAATTGATTACTCCATATAACGTCCCAAATACAATTTTGGAATTTAGTTTCCACTAATACATTTCATTCATTTGTTTGGTTAAAGCAATATTTATGCAGTGCGAAGGTGATGTATTGTTCTAACGTTTTGCAACTTAGCAACGCATAATCAATAACTACAAAAACATCGAACAAATGATTACAGTAATTTCGCAATTTTTGTACATTCAATGGGGCCGTTAAGTCCTTTTGACATAATACAAGTTGATATAAACCATGTGAAAATGAATGTTCATGTAAACATAGAATTTCTATAGTTCTTTTTAATAATAAAGCTTGATCCTGTAATTTTAGGTCTTTTAGACTCAATCCTAGAAGTTTAACGTTAATTGGGTTCTCCTAATTTTTAAACACAGGTTCTTCCACAAGAAATAGCCTGTATACTTTGTTAATTGGGCCCAAAAACAATTGAATAACGGGAACATTTGCAGTATATAATAGCACTTGCTATATATAAAGATAATAAGAAATTGTACTCTTCCTAATAAGTTGATAAAGCACTTGTTATAAATACTTAAATCTTTTACTAATTTACCAAGTAACATTCTTTCATTATAATGTTACTTGGCATCTCTTTGATCCGTTTTCCTGAACCATGTCACTCCCAAATTTTTAAAATTTTCTGTTATAGGAAAAATTAATTCATAAGCTTCCTCATTTTTTGCATTTAAAACCATTAATTTTGATTTTTTTGTAAATTTACTTTGACACCTGAAAATTTTGAAAAGCTGTTAATTTCGTTTCTGATTATTTTTGCTTCTTGAATATTAGTTATTAGATACTGTATGTCAAATTATCTATGTAACTACATGTCATAAATATTTTGTTGTTTACATCTATACCTTGTAATTTCTGTGTTATATTTTTAAGTAAGGGCGATAATATTAACAACAAGCTCTCTCAAGGTCAATACTTAATTTTAAATATAGCAGAATCCAGCCCCTTTTCTGGTAGAATGAATAACGTCTCTTGATTAAGTAAAAAGATAGTGAAAAGGGGCTGCTCCTGGAACCTCACCTTGTTCCATTTGACTACAAAGGAAGTTGGTGCTCAGGGCTTATCAAGTGATATTTGTAGCTAGGATTTTACTGTGAAGGAGGTTAACTATTAACACGTGTTGTTGATTTTACTATGAGGAACGTCTCGTGAAAAAAAGGAGAGAGAAGTTTGTTACTGTATAAAGATTTATACCCACCTTAATTCCTCTTACCGCCAATGCAATCCTTGTCGTCCTCTGTCCACCAGTGAACTGTTTACTGTTCACAATGTAAAAACAATATAAACACTCAAAATGGCGGGGTGTTTAGTGACAAGCAAGTAACGTTACTCCTGTTATTGGATTATAGAATATCCAACCAAGGCTTAAACTCCATCTACAAAAGTACGTAAACTCAGAATTGCCAGTTTAGCTTACACTTCGATCAGAAAATGGCCGAATTTTAAGCATAAAATAAGTTGAACGTTCACCGAGAAAACACTTTGGCCAGTTTCAACTCATTTTCAGCTAACATTAAGCTATTACAAAGAGAATGTTAAAATTTAAAATAGAGTTAAGGGTACCAATATTTTCATAAAAGGCTTACACTATGTCCACATTTAAAAGTAAATGTAACAAATTTTCGATTTTTATGTCTGTAGAAAGCGGAGTAACATTCATCCGTTTCGTGTTTCCACATTTTTGCAGTGTGTGATAGTGCGAGAGATGACCCTGTGGAAGAGAGGCACGTTTAAAATGGAAGCGTCGATCCAAAATTTCGCCAGAAGGGTATATTCTCTTAGTCGAGGTCCTGTCTGTTGGCCCAAGAGTTAATGCTGAAAGATGTACGACTTTGCGACAGCGTTGACGAGCAATTCAAAACAAAACGAAATAATTTTTGACCAGCTCTCTCTGCATCATTACAACAACGCAAGTCTCAAATAGAATTCAAGTGGTATTATTACCTGTTTCTTAATCTGAAGAACCATCTAAGGAGTCAAAGGTTGCCAAATAATGTTGATGCCAATTTTGGTGCCGATGCATCTAACAATATGGACAAAATTGAAAAATCAAATTTGAAAGCACGTTGACAACACTGACAACTGGGAAGCGTGGAGACGATGACATCCACCACATTTTTCTATTGCGTAGAATAATATTTGTTCCAAGTTTGATGCGGATACATGCAACAGTATAGATCTAATTTGAAAAATATTTTAAGTAGGTTGGCAACAATGACAACTGGTATGCATGGGAACAGGAACACCAACATTATACTCCTATTGTATAGAATGATATTTATGCTAAGTTTGATGCGGATACGTCAAATGGTATGGAACAAATTTGGAAAATTAAAATTTTAATAGGTTGACAACACTGATAACTGGTACGTGGGGACAGTGATGCCCACACTATTTTTATATTGTGTCGAATAACGATTAAGTCAAATTTCGTTCAGATTGTTTCAACAGAATGTAATTAATCTTAAAAAAAGTAAAAAAGGTTTGGCAACAACGAGCGACTGCACCAAATGAAACAGTTCTGACTGCTCTGAGCTAGTTTAGCGAAGAAGTTTCAAACGATACATCAACCACATGGTTGCTTAGCTTTAGTTTTTAGACACGGACGGACGAAAATACAGAGCAAGACTATAAAATCCCTTTTTGTATAGAACCATCAAGGGACCTAAAATAACCAATTTACATCACACGTGTGTTTTGAGATATCTCGGAAGTTAGCAGGCTTCAAAGAGCCCCTTTTTATATGAAGACACATAGCTGTTGTATTGATCTGTGGAATTACTCTGCTGAGTGTGTCCCACATTGATTTTTAAATTGAATTTAATTTTTAAGGCTTGAGGAAACTGGCTCAGGTCGGATGGATGATAATGGCGTTGGGTGAAGAAAGTGGGAGGAGACGGGAGAACCCTGAGAAAACCCACGCATACGTTGTTTGTCCACCACAAAGCTCACATGGCACGAGCAGGGATCGAACCGAGGACCGCAAGCACCAGAGATGAGCGCTCTAACCGTTGAGCCACCGCTGTCCCTGTGCCCCCATGTTACGGTATATGAGGATAATATAAAAGCACTGATTTCATCACGATGATGAGCACCAAAATTGCATGAGGAACAGAAGGTGCATCAGAGGATTAAAGCTTTTAAACTTTGTGTTTAGTTAATATTTCTTTTAACTTTATGGCCTTTAGGTATTTCAGGCTCATGTCGATGAAATTTGGTGTAGTAGTGTAATTTATAATTTGTTGCAGGCCAGATAGAAGCAAATGTCAGACACATCCTGATCAAATAATTATCCCAGGAATGTTAACACAAAGATTCTTAATCGCTGCTCAGGAGAACACGAAAGCCAACAAGGAAACTGTTGGAATCTTAAGTGGTACAAAGGTAAGTGGTCTATTTTCCTCAACCTATCTTCCAAGGTAATTAAATATAATTAATATCATGTTACTCTAGTATGACCTGAGCCAAAGTTGTCCAAAGGCCATAACAAATGCAAATTAATGAATTAATAAAATGTACTTAAGTTCACTTTCACAGTGTTAGTCATTCACGTATCTTGGTGTTCACTTTCCATGATTTTATATGGAGGTTTTTTTATTTGTCTTATGCTTTTAGAAGTGGGATTTTCAAATTCCTCTTTCACCTAATTGAAGGGACTTTTAAAAAATAATTAAGAAAAGACTTTTAAAATAACACGCTTTTTAAAGATGGACTAAAAAGTAAAAAAATAATAAATTGAATTAATCTTATGAATCGGAAAATAAAAGCGTGGGTGCTCTTAGATATTATGATTTTATGCTAAGGTAAGCAAGAGCACCCACGCTTTTATTTTCCGATTCATAAGATTAATTAAATGTATTATTTTTTACTTCTTAGTCCATCTTAAAAAAGCATGTTTTTAAAATCCTATTTTATTTTTTTAATGTATAATAGATAAATATTAAACTCCCTGCGAGATAGACAACCCAAATTTCACAAAATAGTTGTGGCGTTGCGTGCATTTAAGGATAATTTTGATTTTTTTAAAATTAATTAATTACAGTTAAACGGATTATTTTGTCGTATATCTAATGATTGAATATTGTATTGTGATCGGAAGCAAGCAAGTTTACAAAATTTCAGAGAAATCGGATGATGGGAAGTGAGTTTAAAATCGATTGCTTAATGTGTACCGAACAGACAGACAAGAAAGCGACTTAACAAAAACGTGTTAAAATGAGTCGAGTACATTAATACAACGGTAATACTGATTTGAGCTGAACTTTGGAAAGAGTTCAAGTTAAAACCAACAGATGGCAGCATATTGGCAATTTGTTGTGTGGGAAACCGCATATGCCGGTAAGACAGAATGAATTTTCCTAACGTAAAATCTCAATTCATGTTCAATGTGGGTTACCATTCCTTTCCCCCATGGCCCCAATTTACCAGGGTTATTATTTTAAAACTTAGAGTTTTGCGAATCTGAAGTTCTTTCAAATATATGAACATATAAAAAATACAATATATACGCCGCAAATACGATATATTGCCTGTGCATACAGTTTATGCATTTTTATAAAACAGCGAATCAAAATAAACATAACGAAGGATTAGGCGAAATCAGAAATTAAGTTCCATTTCTGAAAACCAGTAGATGAGTAAGATCTGTTTTAATTAAATTTTTAAGTCCTTTAGGCAACTGTGGCTCAGAACAACAGTAAAGCAATCCTCATATACTCAATAGAAAGTGCATACTAATACGTCAGGGATGATCAACACCGTTAACAGTCTTGACCTATCGATTTCATTGCGGATGTAGCATTATGATTTCTTTACCTTTGTTTTCTGTTTGACCGTAGAAAAAGGCTAGCTTTTGGGAATAAAGGCTGTTTTTATAAATAAGTTGAACAATTGGAATATTAAAACGAGTACTCGAGTATTATAATCGAGAGTTACTATATTTCAAAAGCAAAAATCCGAGACGCTACGAAATGTTCAAAATGAATAAAAGATTATAACCTTAATTAAATTCATTGCGTTAAAAATTATGTCAATTTTATGTTCAACACTGCACCTAAGTAATCACAGTGATAGCTACTTCTAAAATTCAAGAAATATTCCCTGGTCGAAGGATCAACCGAAACACATGGCCATTGTTGCGTAAAAGAAAGGAAAATATTTTTTTTTTTTAAATCATGAATCAATAATCCAAAATATATTTTTCTATTTCATCAGCTTTCATTTTATCGAAATGATTAAACATTTCCCATTGTTGAATTTCCCGTTTTATTAAACAAACCCTACTTTTCTTTGCATTGCTATGGTCAATGGAAATGATCAAGAAATTCAGTCAGTAGTTCAAATAACTCTGAAGCAGGAGGTATATGGAAATAAAGAGTAATACCAACAACAATAATCATTTAGCAACTACATAACTTAACTGGATGTATTGTATAATGCTTTGAGTATGAGTTGCTACGCCGACACCGCTTACGCCATCACTTGTCGAGATATGACATCATTTGTGACGATGCTGTCTCAATTTTGAGAGCCTGTAGCTCCGAAACTAACAAGATTTCGGAATTTCTTCAAAGCATCTTTCTTCTTCGTTTGATGTAAATGGTCTCCTCCCGAGGTTGGGACCATTATTTCGGGGACACCCTCTATACTAAATAATTAACTTGTAATTAAGAATTTGAAATAAGATACATTTTTAGCTCTTTCACCCCTTCCCTCGAAAGAGCACTTGTCGAGTGACATCATTGGTCAGATTGTGATGATGAGCGTAGATAATGGACCTGTTCAACTCATACAATGCAGTTTCATGGTTACCAAAGACCGCGAAAATCAAGATATTTTATTTCGATCAGCAGGAGTCAGGGAAACACTAAAAAAAATAAAAAAATAAAAAAAGGTAGAAAGTTTAATTTATGAAAACAGTACATCATGCAAGACAAATACAGGCTTAATCATGAATAATACACTATGTAATTTTCTTTGTTAAGTTCTGCGTTATTTAATATATATTAGATAATTATCTTACCGATAAAGCTGAGTCCGAAAGCATGGGAGACTCACTATTACTCAAGTCGTCTTACCCCCTTTTACAGGCTTATCTTTAACTCTCAATGTTTCAACGACGTCCTCAAATTTTGCAACCTAAATTTAACTCAATTCCCGACGTCATACAATGATAAAATTTTGCACAGCGACGTGACTCGGGTGACAATACAATATTCCATTGTTATTTTCATAATTAGAAACATATTTTTAATTTTGATTAGTAAGAACTTCTTTATTACTTCTATTATTCTTTATTTAAGCAAACTTAAATAGATCGTAATATGTTGACAACATAGCAGTACGGACCTCAACTGTCACGATCATAGTAGTTAGTAGTGTAATGCCGTTAAAATCCAAAAAACACGCATGTCTCCGGTGGGATTCAAACCCGCAACCTCACTCGACTTCTCAAAGGTGCAGGGAACACAAGCAAGTAAACATTTCTAGTTGAAAAGCCGGGACACTTTATATCATATGTCTCCCCAAGTGGCGGATGGAGAATTGCCGACCAGGTATGGTGAGTACCGGAAATATTCCGGGGCGGACCAAAACCAGTACTGCTGCCTTGCAGTTAGTAGAGGGATCTACAAAGGCTAGGGGAAGATAACCCCGAACAAAAATATCATGGTGAAGGGAAGTAGCTTCACCATTACCACCCTGATGCTGAAGATGAATGACATCGGCAAGGCTCAGAGATGGACAGAGGACGACATCTTGAATGTCTGCCTTTACTGCGAGGTCGTAGAGCTGACAACTCTACACCGCTAAAACATGTCAAGAAATAGTCACAGATGGTTCACGGATTCTACTGCTGTAAAATATTCCGGAGGTAAACTAGTCCCTCATTCGGATCTCCGGGCGGGGACTGATTCAGGGGTCTCCAAGAACAGGATTAAGAAAGACCTTAGAATAGGAACGTACGAACGTTATACAAAACGGACGCTCTTCAGGTGGCGGTACGGGAGACCAAGAAGTACGAGCTGGACATATTAGCGATACGGGAAGTCCGGTGGGAGGGACAAGATAGCATCCGACGCAAGTACACTTTCTACTTTGGGGGTAACAGTCTCACGATTTCGGAACAGGATTCCTCATAAAGAACAATATCCTACAGTCGGTTCAAAATATAGAGTTCGTAAACGAAAGACTATCGTACGTTACAATGCGTATACTCGATGGTGCAACACGGTTTTAATACATGTCTAGGCGCCGACCGAGATGACTAATGATAACGACAAAGATACATTTTACGAGGAGCTAGAAATATTGTTTGACATATTACCGAAGTATAATACGAAAATCGCGTTAGGTAATTTCAACGCTAAGTAGGAGGGAGGAAAAATATAGACCTACTATAGGCAAATACAGCCTTCACGAAAAGACCAACAATAATGGAGAAAGACATATCTTTCGCGATCTCGAGAAAGCTACTAGTAAAGAGCCCGTACTTTGAACACAAATATATACACAAATACACATCCATACCTCCGGATGACAAAACTCTCAACCAGATCGATTAGTAGATAGACGAAGAAACACCAACATAATGAACGTTAGGTCTTACAGAGGATCGGAAGGTGACACCGTCCATCAGTTATGCATCGCGAACAGAGAAGGTAAAGGATCAAAACAACTTAAATTCGAAGTTAAACTATTAGATAATCCAAACGTAAACGCAGACTCTTCTTTTTTCTCTCCGTCTTTTCCCACCTACGTGGGGTCGACGTTTTTGATGAGTCTTCTCCACAAAGCCCTGTCCTGAACTTCTTCCCCTGACAAACCTTTCTCCCCGAGATCATTCTTAACTCTATCCATCCATTTCCTCCTTGACCTCCCTCTACTACTCTTGCTCTTCACTTGCATTCCTGCATTGCCATCACTCTTCTGACTACATAGTCATTTGTTCTCATTACATCTTCATACCACTGTAGTCTTCTTTCTTGTATCTTCTTAGATATCTCTACAAGCTTGGTTGTACCTATTACTCTCATATTTCTCACTCTGTCTCCTCTTGTTATCCCACACATCCAGCGTAGCATTATCATTTCGGTGACATCTAATCTCTTTTCTTGTGCTTTCTTTATTGGTCATATTTCTGCTCCGCACATCATTGCTGGTCTAACCACTGTTTTGTAAATCTTCCCTTTATTCTTCGCCATGATTATGCGGTCGCAGCAATCGCCACTTACTTTCTTCTAATTTCGCCATCCCTCTTGCATTCTGTGTGTTATTTCCGAGTCCAAATCGCCATTCCCAGTAACAGTTGAGCCTAAATATTTTGAACTTTTCACTTTTTATAATAGTTCTTCTTGCAACATCACTTCTCCATTTCCTTCTCCATTAAACTGAAATTACTCAGTTTTCTTTCTACTAATCTTTAGGCCTCTATCTTCCAGAGACTTCCTCCAACTCTCTACTTTCCTTTCAAGTTCTGCCCTATTAGTATTGCATAGTACAATATCATCGGCAAACATCATACACCAGGGGGTTTCATCTCTCACATCCCGAGTTATAACGTCTAAGACTACATTGAAGAGGTACGGACTTAAGGCTGAACCCTGGTGTAATCAAACCATAACAGGAATTTGTCGTGTCAATCCCACACTACTTCTTACCTGAGTTCTAGCTCTTGTATATATATATATATATATATATATATATAAACGGCCGGGAAACCGGGAAAAGGCTTCTGCCACTAACTGGGAGGAGACCCCTTAATTCCTCTTGCTGAGACTTAAGGGAACCGACCGGGGTAGACGCCTAATGTCCAATCCATACGTTCACGTCGTGGGGCCTGTTAGTACCCAAGCAACTGCTTGGCGAATGAACATGGATGGGCTGCTCACCAACCCTCATTAGCTGACAGCGGGGTGAGTCAAATGTCAGCACCCCTCCTTTCTTTACATATGATGGTACAAGCAAGGAAACAGCCTCGGAGGCCCTCATTACCCGGAGGACGGAATGCAGCTGGCAACGGCAGCTGTCAGTCCTGCAGGAAGTCAGAGGGTCAAAATGCCCGGGTTTGGACTGTAGACTGCCAGGACACCGACACGGCAACTCGAACGGACCTATACGTGGCGACCCTCAACTGTAAGTCACTTGCAGGAGAGGACAGATTAGAAGAACTGCAGAATGAACTTAAGAGGATTAAGTCGGACATCATAGGACTATCAGAAGTGTGGAGGAAGAATGAAGAACAGTTGGAACTACCGTCAGGGCACACGTTCTACTACAAAGGAACAGAAACTGGAAAAGCGACAGGCGTTAGCTTTATAATTAATAAAGACCTGAAGTCACGAATCACAGAACTTGAAGGAATTTCAGATAGAATCGCACGGGTAGTAATAAAAATTAACAAGAGATACAGTATGGAAATTATACAAGTGTACGCTCCAACAACCTCGCACCCGGAGGAGGAAGTCGAAGACTTATACGAGGAGATTCAGAAGATTTTGGATAGTAGCAAATCGCATTACAAAATTGTAATGGGAGACTTCAATGCGAAAGTAGGAACCAAGCAGAGCAGTGACACGAAAGTGGGAAACTTTGGATTTGGCAAAAGAAACAAGAGAGGAGAGAAGTTAGTGGAATTCTCAGAAGCCAACAGACTGTTGATTTCCAATACATTTTTCAAGAAACCACCCCAGAGGAAGTGGACATGGAAAGGCCCAAATGGGACCAAAAACGAAATAGACTACGTTCTATCAAATAACAGGGCAATTGTGCAAGACGTGTCTGTTCTAAACAGTTTCAAAATCTCGAGTGATCATAGGATGGTGAGATGTAAGCTGAAACTAAATACTAGACTAGAGAGAAAGAAGCTTATCAGAGGAAAACCGTCAGTTTTAGATCTGGAAAATCTTGGAAAACA
>JAGDQP010074761.1:0-10236 GCA_022664845.1 Lepisma saccharinum | reverse complement strand
TATATATATATATATATATATGAAAGCCGAAGTTTTATGCTCTACATGTTGAACTTGTGAGGAGGAACAGAGACAGAATATAACGACTTTTTGCCATTTCCTACCTGCATTATTGGCTGTAATGGTAGAAATTACAACTCAACCTTGCTTTCGCATACTTAATGCAAGAATGCGATCTTGTAAAACATATACTGTATTGTTATACTCTTTTCTGTCAACAAATTTCTGGTCACCCTACCTTTGCATATTATAGTGTTTGGTCACTCTTGTTATATTATGTGTCCCTTTCTCTATATTTGGCAGTGTTTCTCTTGCTCTTTTTCTTATCTTTCTAACTTCTAATCTTCTGCCTTTCCATTTCTCTGTTCTTTCAAGACTATGTTCTCTTTATGCCCATTTTTTACGGTCAGATATTTACATGTTTCATCTTTTGATAACTCAAGAACAAATGCAAGTTTCAATATCTATTTCAATATATATATATATATATATATATATATATATATATATATCCTGCGTTCGATTCCCGGTGGATGCTAAAAAAATTCGGTGTTGACCCAGCATCGTGAGGACAACTGGGGAGCTGCTTTGAATAAAAGACTGGCGATCACAGTGAAAGCTTCGGCTCTCCTCTCCTAACCCGTCTGGTCAGCGTGGGAGCAGTAGTCCAACTCCTCCTTCCGGGGAGAGGCCTCATCCACTAGTATATCGAATATGGCTGTGTTTTATTTATAAAAAAAATATTTAAACGAAATCAAAGGTAAATATTTCAACCCTTTCTGCACATGTACAAATACGAAAAGTGTAGTGTGATTTTATTTACAACGGGACAATGATATTAATTTCAAAGACAATAATTCTTCCAAGCGATGCATGGAATATTACAGCGATCGTAAAGACCACATAATAGGTGTTACTCATATGAGAAGTAAAAACTTTCCGTTCTTATAAGAACATTGAGCAATGAGAAAATACCAAACTAATATCCAAGGATAATTAATTACATCACACATTAATCATAGTTAAGACATAGATTACAAGGCTACGATAAATTAATCAGAAACACCATCACAAGAGAACTTACTACTTTCCCTTCCAAATACGAGAGTAGTGAAGCAATTCCAAAACAATTCTTGAATTAGGTCCCAACTGAAAATTACTCATTCCTCTCTCCCAAGATCCAAGGAAAAATCCTACTTACACGACCCATAGGTCACCTTCCAGGGATGACATAAACTGTGACGTCGATGACTAAAACCGTGAGATTACCACGTTTAAGAGAAGAAGAAATTCCGAGTATGATAACATCTCCTTTTGGTCCCCACGAGAACGGAAAAGAGATTGAGAAAATCGAATATTATAAAAGCATCCTTAACATTGATTCGAGATGCCAGTTACACAAGAGCGACTTCGATTAGTCAATGAGTACTCTTATATTCGTTCATCTACAAAGCGTATTTTACAAACAGTTTTGTCAAGAAGTTTAACTTGATGATCAGGAACAGAACTTGAAAGTTTCGTTAAGTGTCAAATGGTCGTAGCTGCGAATACAAACTTTAGTCTTTTTACGATTCATCGAAAAGTGTACAAGAAGAAGAAGAGAAGAGACTCTCAAGTTCAAGTGACAATCTTTGCCTTTGCACCAGAACAGAAGATGGAAAAGATAGAGACTTTTGTTAAGTAATCATCCCGATGTTTGTTCGGTGCAAAGAGGCTAATATGGTTTCTACCAGAGACATCAAGTTGCAAATATTCAAGGTATGTGCAAAGGGCAGTGGCGCCCATTCATTTCGAAAGAGGTCATGCAAGCCTTACCTCAGCAGGACCCATCCCAAGAAAAGACAGTGTATTTTCAAATGCTGCATTTCATAGGTATTCTTTAATTTTAGAAAGGAAACGTATTTATATTTAAAGGTCACAAAATTTATTCACAGCAGAAACAAACAAACTAACAAACAAAGAAAAAAAATCAGGTACACTGATTGGTATATTCGCCGCGTCTAAGCGCACATCATAGTTCGTAACACTAACATTTTTGTTAGTAAAAGGAAAATAAAAATGTGAGTGGACACCAGACTGAATTGGCTCTGTCTGACACACCACGTCGACCAGTTAGATATGTAGCAAATGTGATTTTAGGAGTACTCAACATTTCACATATCAGTGTCACTAAATAATCAGTTTTGTCGTAATTAATATCCTTTAAGGAGCAAACATATCAACCACTTTTTTCATAATCAATGGAGACGTATTCGCTGGCAATTATTAGCAAACCGTCTATTCGGTCCCTCCTATTTCCACTGTAGATATCGTTTCGACTTAGAAAGTGACCGTTCAGTGGATATATTCGTTATTGGCAAGCGACAGAAAACTTCAGAAAATAATTCAGGTTTAGGAAAACAGTTTTAAGTTTTAACTTGCAAAATATTTTGGCAACTCTTGGAAAGGCTGCCAACACTGAAAGGTTTATAATTCCCCAAATGTTATATGATGGGACATCATCATGAGAATTAGACGACTCGTCTCCATCCATGTCCAAATCTACAATCGACTTATTTTTTTTCTGTGAAGGTTGGCTAGGTAGATCAACGCTTTTTCTTCCGGTTTTTAACAGTTCGGAAAAATGGTTGACCTACCTATCTTCACAGCGAAAAAAAACTTGAATGTAGATTTGGAAGTGGACATGGAAAAGGATGTAACTCTCATGTTGATGGTCTCCTCCTGTCGAGTATTTGAGGAAATCTAAATCTTCCAGCGTTGGAAGCCTGCTCAAGAATTGTCAAAATACGTGGCAAGCTAAAACTTAAAATGTTTCCGCAAACCTGCATTATGTTCTGAGGATTACTATTGCCAGTAACGAGTGTGTCCACTGAGAGGTAATTTTATAATCTGAAATTGATTTGACATATACGATGAAGGGTGAGCGATTAGAGGGTTAGTTTGTCATCTTCATTGGCTAGCAAATGGGACATCTTCATTGACTACGAAAACCTAGTTGATATGTTTGTTACTTATAGGATAGTGCTCAAGACAAATCTGAAAAAAGTTATATTCCTTTCAGCCTTCATCAATGACCAAATATTTCGTATAAATTGAGGTAAATGAAGCGAAACGAAACTTTCCACATCATTCGAGATCTTAAAAAGGCATTTTTGCGAGAACAACATTCATTTGTTGCCGTTGCAGTTGGCGAAAAGACATATATAATGTACAGCTATTTTGTCCTTTCCTATCATTCTTCTTCTTTGTTTGCAATTTAAAAATGAGGAAATTTGAGATATAACACCACCGCTTCTTTTAGAAAACGTGTTTTGGTTACGAGTAAATTATATCGCCGTAGGGAGAACAGAACTAGAATCAAAATCCGGAGTAGGATGTAATGGGTTACCGCTGATGCAAAAAGCATCATTTTAATATATTCGATGCTGACATCACTGTGTTGCGTACTCTCTACTATGAACATTTATTCTTGTTGAGGTACTTTGGTTCAACCATATACACAAGACAGCTTTCTGCTCATGTTTTGAAGCGCATCAGAGCTTGATGAGTTTTTCTGTGCTGACTTTCAATGTGTTCTTCAGGTTCGGCAGTGTATTCTATCTTATCATGAGTAACCAAAATTCTAGCCAGATGCTATGCATTTGATATTTATAAAACATGTACGTAATTAATAAGAAGACTCGAACATGTGTAAGGCATCTTGTAGAACTCATGACCAATGAATAAACAAGCTACTAAAAGCAAACAATATTTGTAGAACTGCCTTTATCTTTATTGACAACTGTGATTCGCATAAGTCGATACATATCTAAATGTAATTCTTGTTTCCATTTTCGACTTATGTATATCCTACGATAATGTGTAGAACCGAATCTAGCCCCGAGGACATATTTCAGATACGTCCATATACTTCGAACTCTGACAAGATATAATTAGAGAATTACAACCAATCAGGATCTTGAATCTATATAACAGTTGTTTATAGCAACGTATGCTAAAACAAACGACTAACCTATTCTTACCAGTATTACCAGAAACTCAACGATCATAACACTTCATAAACCTGATAATATATATGCCAATAGCACCAGCTATTTTCTCTAAGGTTGCTGTTGCTGTTGCAGGTAAAAAAAGAAATTAGAACGCGTTTTTTCTGTCCAATCTTTGCCTGTGTGATTGTTCCAGGAATTGAATCAATCTTGTAAGAATAGTACTCTTTTTGATATCCAATTGGAAACATTTTCTACGTGGCTTTGGTTTTCGTTGGGTTTAAGTGTTCTACTGGATACTAAGTTGACCATAATGTTACAGTTTTCTCTATTAAACTCTCAATGTCCTCTTCTGAACTGCTAAGCGGTCTAATGAGGGGTAAAGGATTTTCATAGTTTTTTATACGCTTGACGTTCTCAATTTTGAGCTGTTGCTCTTCAATATTTTTAGTGCCTTGGCCTCTTTTGTTTTCGTGCTTACACCTCAAGCTACAGATGTGTATGCAGCATTTTAATTTCTTGTATGAGGCTCCACCACTCCTATATTTTACAATTCGAACTTGGCAGACTTACTCAAGTACTACTGCTTGGCTTCACTCTGAGTCGGTAAACTTGATAGTGAGGTCAACGAAACCATTTTCATATCGTGTTAAGCATTTTCCCCTCGAAGGCTTTGTAAACAAGATCATATCTAGCGCATACGGATTTGCGAGATGCTCGGTGATGATGGTCATCTTGAACGCCGTAGACTTCGCTGTCTTCTCGCTGCTTTCTTCTTTTGCATCTATCTTACTTCTACTTCTTTACCGTGATCAACCGACCGCAACGCCCTAATGTGACTTTTCGCGAGAAGGAAACAAATATTTAAGGAACTGTTTTAACCGAAATCTCAATATGTCAAAAAATATCTTTCTTAACAAAATTCTCTTTGCAAAAATACAAAATAAGTAGAAGTCAGTCGTATGAAATAATATTTTTTTACACAACAGACATAGATAAGGTAATGCTTTAAAACTTTAATTGTATCACTGAAATTGATAAAAACGACATTTTCTCAGTGCGTTATTTTCCGATCATTGGTTAGTAAAAGAGCTATGTTATCTACTTTTAACTCACAAATAAATGCTTCATTTTAGATAATATAGCTAACTGAAAGCTCACTTAACATTCTTCTAATTATATGAAGCATTAACTTCAAAGAAAATGTATCGAACTTTTAGTATTGGCATACATTCTAATACATATTTCACGTGCCTCAATCGCAATCAAACTGATTTCAAAATTGGCGTCGATAGATGAACACTGGCGCCACCGCCTTAATATTCACCAGTCAGAGAGCAGTACATCGTCAATGACGTTTATTTTCTCATCCACATCTTCTTTTATAGCTTGTAAGCTTCCGGCCATTTCACATAAAGAAATAATTATACAATTCACAAGACACATCTCACATATCAGTGACACTAAAGCATACGATTTTCCGTAAGCACTGAACTATTATGAAGCAAATATATCTATCACTTTTTCGTAATCAATGGAGATGTCCCATTCACTAGCAATTGCAATCAAGCCCTCTAGTAGGTTACCATCCATTGTAGATCTCAAATCAGTTTTGACTCGTTTTAATTTAGAAAATGACCTTTCAGTGGTAACACTCGTTACGGGCAACGTGACAGCAATTTTCAGAAGAGAATGAAGGTTTGGGAAAACAGTTTTCAGATTAGACTTGCAAAATATTTTTAAAATTTCGGGCAGACTGCTCGCTATCTATGTCCGAATCTACAATCCATTTATTTTCGCTGTGAAGATGCCTAGGTAGATCAATCGTTTTCCCAAGCTCTTCGAAACAAGAAGGAAAGGCAATGTATTCCTTCCTGGCTTCGTCAACGTTCACGTATTTCCCAAAAATTGTGCTAAACAAAGTGAATGCATCTTCAGGTAAACCTTTCTTGCGGACCTCGGAAAGACGTTTCAGTGAGAGCAAAGACAAATCTCATAATCATTAAAGTAGTAGCATTATCTTCTTCTACAAAGCGCTCCTTCATCTGTGTAATGGCCATATCAATGCTGGCGTACAAAGTTTCCACCTTGAATGAATCTTTGGGGTCCATAATTGGCTCATCATCAGCTATTTCGCCACGCATCTTGTTTTCTCAAGCGAGTGTGACACAGAGGCTAAAATTCAATTTCAGTGCCCTTCATGAAATTCTCCCCGTCTGAGACGATACTATTAAAGTTATTTCGGAGATCTTGATAGTTGTCAGGTTTGTTTCAAGCATAGACATTGCATGCAGATAACAAATCTAAGTCCGGACTTTGTAACATCTTTGTGAAAGGGTCAATGATTTTAAAAATCCTAACAAAAGTTGTCGCAGTTAGCACAAATCTCTGCGAAGTAATATACGAAATAAACCCTTCTGCCTGGGCGCCAGCTTGCTTATCAGAAGGTCCGTCAATGTGTCGAATTATTTCCTCTATGGCTTCCAACAAGACCTCAAATGTTATCAATACAGTTTCCAGAGCGTATGAATGGGACATCCATCTTGTGGTATTAACTCGTTTTAACCTTCTAATTCTTTGGTTATGGTAATGCTTTTGTTTTTCCTCGAACAAATGAACGCGCCTTTTGCTGTTGCTTATGAATGCAAATAACTTCTCTAAATTACCAAGAAGATCCATAGCATTCACAGAGGATCCGACGGAAGCAGTCACAATCAGGTTTAGTCTGTGCGCCCAACACCATACATATGCTTCCCTCGGATTTTGTTCTTCAATCAGCGCTTGGGGACTTTTGTACGGAGAACGCATATTCAATGCTCCATCATGTGATTGCCCAACAAGATCCGAGACCCAATCTAGACTATTTTTTTCACATGCTTCATTGAATAATCTAGACAAATCTTTACCAGTTGTTGTTGGTGATTCTTTTAAAGCCAAGAGTCGTTCATTAATATCACCCGTTTCTTCATTAACGTATCTTACTATAAAAGACACTTGCTCCTTCCTTGACTTGTCAAACGAGCTATCGACAGACGCGCTGAACATCTTTACATTTCTTATTTCTTGGCAAAATGTATCTCTAAGGTAAGTACAAATGATATCTATCAACTGGTTTTGTCGTCGCCATGACAAAAAGGACAGGTGACTTCCTTTTCCTGGTAACAGTTAAAGCGGTTAGGTACGCTGCCATCGTGTGAGAATGCTCCGCTAGTAGCACAACAAGATCTTTGAAATTTCCCCGTTGTCTACTTGTCAATATCTCTCGATGCCCTCAAGATGCTAAACAGTGTCTGCCTAAAAACCATGTTATATCGATAAGCTGTTTCACAATAAGCCTATTCCTAGCAACTTCCATTGTTTTCATTTCCTTTATAGCTGGAATAATTGGCAAGGAAGCATCACGAATTTTCCGTGCAAGAGTTGCTTCGATATGAGTGTTCGAAATCTCGTGACTAATAATGCTCATAGTTCCTGTATTCCATGAAAACAGGAAACAGTAGTTGAAACAAACAAGCAGCTAGTTGTAGATAATCAATTCGAAGGAACACAATAAATTTCAAACTCTTCAAAATTAAACCCAACCACAAAGTTCACTTACCCAAAAATTACAATGGTTTTGCTGTCATCTATCGTGAATCAAGATCAACCCCTGGCTATTGTCAAGTAGCACACAGTTATACTTGTGTTTGAGTAACCCATTACAAATCTAATGAGCAAACAAAACTTTTTAACTGAAGAAAACTTATACTTGTTTAAATGAGTAATTTATATATATATATATATATATATATATATATATATATATACTACCTTGTTATATCTTTCTGCTATGTAGGCTACTCGATTAGAATATTGAAACATGGCAATTAAAACAGATCTTACAATATAGTATTTCCAGTGTGTGAATTAACGGACAGATGAGGGAGAAATCCTCCCTGTGACTCTGTATGTGAGCCTTCAATAAGAAAAGGCAAAATTTTTCCCTAGATGTTTCACACTCAAAATTTTACGATAAGATTTTCTGTAGATAGAATATGACATCTGTCCAGTCAGTGGTGTAAGAGATAGTTGGAATAAATTATTTTAAGCCTTCAGTAAAATACGGATATAAAGTGTCCAAGATAATTCCCTCTAAAATTTTCCGGGTAACTTTTTGTGTAGATCACATACATATACAATTGGATTGAAATCCGTCCAGTGATTTAAGAGTTGAAAGAGGCGACAGACAGAACCTCCAAATAACGCAAATTTCGCCAAATGTTAACAATATTTTTTTAAAGCATATACCAAAAATTTCAGGCTAATTTAAACTTTTTTTCCAAGAAATATAACAAATGCAAACCTAAGACTACTTTCACGAAAATGTTATTTCCGTCGCGCGATTTAAAATGGTCACAAGAGTCATTCCGTAAATGATCCTAAACGAATCAATCATTTTATGCATTATCGCCCAACTTTCGGCCAGTGACATTCTGAAAGCCATGCCGTCGTGTCCTACATAATGTCATCGGCAATAAAGTTAGTCAACATTATATTTCAAAACGTAAGACTTTTCTGCCTTCCACATTGTTGATCTTTTGTGCAGTTTCGTGGAGGTTTCTGTCGAACAGAAATATTTTTCTTTATCTCATTTTGCCAAAAGGATAAAATATTTTGATACTGGAAGCTTTATAGATGAGATTAAGAAAAAATAAAATAATTTGGGATTCATTATCACAAGGGTACAAAAATAAAACTTTTAAGAGTAGACATTGGACTGAAATGTGTAATGCAAAAGGAATCCCTAAAGCAGGCATTACTTAGTAAGACATTTAAATATCTAATATGTTTTCCTATCTACCCATAATTATTTAAACTAGGGACGGCGAAATTCTATTTTTTCTTTTTTATATTTGAGTTTCAGATGTGAATATTTCCTGATCTTAAAAACTGGAATACATTGTAAAAAATTGGAAATTCCAGATTTTTAAATGCAGGAATAAAAAATCTGGATTTGTTTGCCTTCTCTTATCTAAAACTAATCTCTCTTCTTATATTTTAGATTAATCTAAGATTGCAAACATTTTTCCTAAGAAAATCGGAGATCTCTAGTCTTGAACCAAATTTTATTAAGCTTGAATTTTACTGCACAAGAATCGGATGAATAGAAGAAAATGTTTCTTCATCTTTGTCTAGAAAATGAGGAAGATCATTTCAACCTTACATGAACAAAAACCACCTTTCAACCTGAACAAAGAGTTGTTGGCAGAATTGATATGAACAAAACTGACGGCAGAAAAATCACACGTTTGCATAAGTTGCAACTTGACCCATTTGTTTACGTCGATTTATGAAGTGAATATTTTTGCCATTGTAAATTGCGTGACGAAAAATACATGCATAAAAGTGGTCATATGCTTGAGTTGTTTAGTCCGACGAAAAACTTTTTAACTTAATGGGAAATTTCGCGTTATATGCCTAAATTAATTGAATTATTCAAATTGGCGATGCTCGCGTTGTTTTGCGATTTGTAAAAACATAAATTGGGCTCAAAAGGGTAATTATCTATGTGTTAATGTTATTTTCTTACAGATTTTTCACGTTTCCCTTACTTCCGACAAGTTCTAGGGGCAACAAGAGAAATTGTCTCATTAAAAATAAATCTCTGTTTCCAAATGTTTAAAAATCTCTTCGTGTTTAAACTAATTTTCTTAATATGACACACAGGCATATTTAGTGCTTTCTTTTTCAGCTTATCGCTTTGAGAACCATGTTCTACCTTTTCTTTCCATGCTCTTTCATACGTTCACTTTGACTACTCTGAGTAGAATCGTAGCTTTGTTGCTGGATTCTGCAGTGACTGCGATGTGAAAGAAAGATGTTGCTCAGATAACATTTTCCTCCTGAATATACCTTGCACCTTCATTTTTGAAATCACTGTGTAACGTTGCATTAAATGCTGCAAAATTACAGAACCAGTTACTCTCAATTATCAAGTCTTCATTGTTTCGTAAGTACTGGCATCCTACAATCTTCGACCAATGCATTTCGAATCCTCCAATACCAATTCTGTATATGCTTCATTAGTGCACTGCCAGTCAAGGAAGTTGAAAGGTATTATACGGAAGTCAGTACACATCCTTTGCTTATACGGAAGTCAGTACACTTCCCATTTGGTAGAGTACATATATATTTTCTTTCCTCATTTCTTCTCTTCTCCTTCTGCAACCTGACCCTCCCCCCTTTCTACAGACCCACCCACCCCAAA
>JAGDQP010074758.1:0-10236 GCA_022664845.1 Lepisma saccharinum | reverse complement strand
TCTTCATATCTCAAAAAGATTTTCTTCTTAGCTGCTGGTCCGGCATAGATTTTTTCATACTCGCGAGTGTTGGAGACACGGCTATAAACAATAATTTGCTACTTATTACCCCAATACTTTTGAAACTTGTTAACATCGTCTATACTACCACCATTTGTACTACGTACATTTACATTTGCATAATAGCATAATTCTGCTGTGCTGGATCTCCACTTTTCCGGATGGGTTTTCATATACGCAGCTTTATCAAATGCTTTATCTGCTCGTAGTTGTCCTAATACTAATGCTCGTGGAAGACAGTCAGCAACATTGTCAACAGGTATAATACCATTTTGTACATAGTCTGCAAACGGTAAATATTTAGCGTTACGACCCACCCCTTGTCCTCGATACGGATCGGTAATATCAACTGTAAATGTAACATTGTCACCCAATAAAAATTCCTCATTAGAGTTTAATACATTTTCGATTTTTCGTAACATAGCGTCTACAGTAATATGTGCACGAAATTTAAACGGAATGTATATTGGTTTTCCCACTGTACGGTTTGAGCTTTGAATGGTAAAACCTACTTTGCATGCAGGGTCTACATCGCGAAGTAAATGTTCCATGGCAAATTGAAAGAAACTGGTTACGTATTGTTCCGGATCACGAATTGGAGTAACCAATGACTTGATGGTAATTTCACGTCCATGTAAGGAGTAATTAGGATACTTTTTTACTCGTTCACTTACAATTTCAAAGTCATGCGTTTTCCCGGCACCATACATCATAGGTATGTTATGGTCCTTCATCCACTGTTGCACACGAATATCGACACGATGATCACTGATCCATTGTTCCACATCAATTTCCATGGCAACGTTATCATCACTGTCGAACTCAACATCCATTACACTAGACTCATCAACACCATTATTTACGTAATCATCGTCCATCATATCCAGTCGAAAGAATTCCACAGCATCTTCAGGTATAAGTTTACTAGGTTCATACTCGAAAAGTTGAACGTAATAATCCCAAGCCATCCGTTTACTTTCTATAGTTGTAAAAAATCCATAGGACCCCAGATCGATAATATCTTGTGCACTTACACACGTTTCTAATACGATTTCCTCATCGTTCCAGTAGTAATATAGCAAATGATGAAATAACAGTTCAGAATCAGTCTCTTCTGGTTGAAATCCCATTAATTTGTAGTAACAAAAATGGGTCCAGCATTCAAGAACGGTTTGAGGATCTTCGTACCCTTGAATGTCTTGACGAATAAGTAACAAATCAATTGGATTTCCCATGACAAAACGCTAATTAACAAAAATTTTCACACGAGTGAAAGAGATCTTGGCACGTCAAGAGCTGAGCACAAACAAGACAAATTGGACATTTAATACTGGTTATATTACAATTGTCATGTAAGAGAGCTGTGACGTCATAAAAGAAGGCGCCACCTGCGCACAACAAATGCGCAATGGTTGCATCTACTGTATGAAATGCTTTTCTTGTACGACAAAATTGCAGCTTGTCAGGTTTTGAATTTTGTCTCAACAAAAGTTACGGGACCTCTTAGATTTACTCCGTACCGGAAAGTGTCATCCTTGCGTACCGATAACAAAAAGAAAACACTTCCCGTATACTTTATCATTCTCTCTGAGATATTTGTACTATTACATTATCAGAACATCACATCTTGCTTTTGAAACAACAAGATGCCAAAGTACAAACAAAACATGTATTTGAAAAGTTCATGATGTGTCAAGACTTGCAATGTAACTTTTTTAAAAAAAATGTAGAAACAAAAAGTTGTCAGTACCAATTTTTTTTGGACATTCGGAAAACGCAATTGAACATTTTGCAAAACAAAAGTTGATATGATAAACACAAACAATAGTTTCATACCTTCAAATAATTTTTACACACAAAAGAAACTCTACATTTGTAAAGAACAAAACATTTTTCAAAAAAAATTATTAGGTTAGAAATCATATCAAAACTACAACAGTTACAACGACAAACAATTTTTAATATCAGTGATGTTTATTCAACAACGACACAGTTTTTCGTGTTAAGTTAGTTCACTTACCTCTCATCTTCAACGAGGAAACAGACATGTGAATGAAATCCGTCTTTCCAACATTGTAAGACAACACTGACTTCATTTACAAAGAACAAAACGTTTTCTCAAAAACTGTTAAGTTAGAAAATAAAAAATTAAAGTTGCGGAATGCAACATATCAAAACTGAAACAGTTACAACGACAAACAACTTTTACTATCAGTGATGTTTATTCAACAACGACACAGTTTTTCGTGTTATGTTAGTTTATTTACCTCTCATCTTCAACGAACAATCAGACAAGTGAATTAAATCCATCTCTGCAACATTGTAAGACAACACTGACTTCCCTCATACCACTATTACACCGTAGTAGTCTAAGAGCCCCCAAAGGGGGACAATCCTTGCAGGGTAACATAACTTGTAAAGATCCGTTTTTGTGGGCTCTTAGACTACTAACGACAAACTAATACGCACGTGGCAATGGCTGTGTTATCTGCAAGCTCAAGGTCATCGTCCCGTAAATATTGATGTAAGTAAAATGTTTATTGCTCATCTTGTAGAGATGTGTATTGATCGTATAGAGGAAATCGTTAATGCCTGTCGAAACGTGGCAGACATTCTCGATTTGTTCAATACGGTCCCTTATAGATTTGAGGGCGAAATTGAATTACTACGAAGGAAATTTGACAATTTATTTGGCAGAGATATGATTGATTGTGACCGTATTCATTCTGATTTCGTATATGCATTTTTGGGGACACGGGGTGGGGATAATTTCTATGCTGCGCTGGGACAGTTTCCAATGCTGCTTTTTATTCCTGGTGGTGAACGTATCCCTTATGCAACTACTTCGCGTAATAGTGTATGGGGTACACAAAACCATCAGAATGAGGTGGTCGTGGAATCTGTCCCACTGGCTTCCACTTCCACTGCAGCTATACCGGAGGAGTTCCCTGTTTTCAGCCCCTTACTCGGGGATGAAAGCATGGAAGGTCTGATGGAAGCAAAGTGGATCGTATTGTTAATGAGGTGGCCAGTGCGATGTTTGGTGATATTTCTTCCGTTCACACGAATGTTTACAACCAACCTGATCCCTCAAGACAAGAGGAGGTGATGGTGATTGAGGATAATATTATCCCTCAGGATAATGAAGTGCACGTTATCGTGGAGGATAATACTAGCCCTGATCAAAGGAATGTTGAAGTCGTAAATGATAACAAAGATGATGGGATGCTACTTGAGAATATTAATTTACATCATTTTAATCTAGATGAACAGATCATGGAACACATGATAAATGATATTAACGTTGATCAATGGCAGGATGGGTACCTCCCGGCAATAACTTATACGGTGCTGGAAACCAAGGTGCGAGTACTAGTAGGGGTAATGCAGATAGTAGTAGCAATGCATCTACTAGTCATAATAATAATTTTCAAATCGTTTCTCGTAGTAAGCGTATGTATCGCAACTTTGGAATTGAAGGAAGACAAATAATTATCGAACCAATTTCCGGCGTAAATCCACATGACGTACAGGCTTATGTTGCGAATCTCTTTTCCTTTGCACTGGATAATATTATTCCCGACGTTGACGCAGAGGCTTAAGTCGGTTTAACATTGGATTCGAGTAATTCCACGGTTAATAGACCGATGTACGTGGGGTGGGGACGAAGGGATGAACTATCACAAGATGTAATTTTACGTTCCATAGAAAACGTCATTCAGAGTAATGAAACTTTCCTTTTAGGCCAAGTGAACATAAAAGTACATTTTGTGAATCCATACAAAGGAAGAGGGAGAGTAACTAAACGCCAGGATAAGATCATGGAAATGACTGCTTTCCTCGAGAAATACATCATTTCGCCTCCAGTAGACCTCTACTGTCTCCCACAGAGTTTAGTCATGGCAAGAGCAAAAGCTGAGGGTAACAGCCGTAAAGTGTACAATCTTCAGGATTTAAAACATTGTCCAAATGCCTGGATCAATGAAGCCAAAGATCTGTTTGCGAAAGCATTGGTTGATGTAGAGAGGCTAAGAGGATGTGGTGTCGCGGAAATCAATCAGTTCCAGCGGCATTTACTTCCACGCTATAGAATTGTAGTATATGAGAGGAAGGCAGGGATAAGGGAAGCAACTATTCGGTATGCGGCACCTGAAGCTGAAAAACAGCTTTATATCCACTATAGCGATGGGCATTATAGTGCAATTAGCTTTATTAAATCGTATTTGAGAGTAAAACACTACTGTCCCTTGTGCTTGAAGGGTTATAATGGGAATAAAGATAACCATGAGTGTAAGTTTAAATGTTCCTACTGTGAAGTTAGCCATGCGATTTCTGACGAGGAAACAGGACGATTTCCCTGCTCCGTTTGCAAAAGAGTATTTCCTTCTCTTGAATGCTATAGAAATCATGAAAGATATCTGACAAAGGCAAGGCCATATGTTACAATGTGAAGCACTGTCCGAGTTGTCGTGTAACCGTCGATATGCGGAAAAGAAAAAATAAGAAACAGCCACATGAATGCGGAGAACATTACTATAGACAATGCGAACAGTACGTCATGCCAGACCACCAATGTTTTGTGAAAAAATTGAAACCAGAACATTAAACGAACTATTTGTATATTATATTTGACGTCGAAACAATGCTACTTGGTCCAAATACGAAGGGCGAGCGCGAGCATATTGTAAACTTGGTATGTTTGAGCCACAGATGCAATGAATGTAAGGATAATATTTCAGACGTCACATGCATGGATTGCGGAGACACAGAAAATGGGGTTATCCGTTATTTCTCCTTCAAGACAATGAAAGAGTTCATAGTCCATGTATTAAAAGAACGTCCTTCGTTTGAGAAGACTGTGGTTTTAAGCCAAAACGGAAGCAGGTATGACATGATTCTGGCCGCCAAGGCTTTATTAGTGGACCAAGGTTTTGGCAAAGAGCTGAAAATTATTGCTCAGGGTCAAAAGATTATAGAAATGGCTTTGGGTAGCAAGAAAATCATCTTCCGGAACACTTTTTTATACATGGGTGTTAAACTGGCGAAACTCCCTAAAACTTTAGGGTTAGAAAATACCCTGAAGAAAGGAGAGTTTCCCTACCTGTTTAATGTGCCTGAAAAACATAATTACAATGATCTCATTCCTGATTTTCAATATTTTGACCCCCAAAGCCGGACAGAGGAAGAATACAAAGTGCTGAAGGAATGGCATGACGAATGCGTATAACAAGACTATAAATTCAATATGCAACAAGAATTATTAGAGTATCACAGGAATGATGTAAACATATTAGCTAGTGGCGTAGTAAAATTTTCAAACATTATTGAAGAACGTACGGATGGTCTGCAGTGTTTTCTTGTATCATCAACTATCGCAAGCATGGCCATTAAAGTGTTTCGCACTCTCTACCTACCGAAAAAGACTATTTCGATTATCCCTCCACGCGGATTTGAACAGCGAGACCGCCAAAGTAAAAAAGCCGTGCAGTGGCTAAGTTATATGTCTGACATTCGAGGAAAAAAAAAATTGGCATGCCGCAAATGGAGGTGAATGGAAAGTAGGAAAATATAAGGTAGATGGCTATGAAGAAAAAAACAAAATCATGGGTGTCCTCTTTGTTTTCCTTACCTCAGGCACAAAGCCATCGATGGTGGGGAAACCATGGAGCAAAAATATGCACGGGCCATGGAGAAAATTGAATATTTGAAAAAACATTGAAAAACAAAGTTATAGTCATGTGGGAATGCGAGTGGGACAAGGAAGTAAAGAATGATAGGCGCATCCAGGACTTTATTAAGACACACGGTGCCACGATGGATGGAGGTCTTAGTCCAAAGGATGCATTCAAGGGTGGCAGAACAGAATGTTTCAGGTCCTTGTACAAATGTACAGAAAATGAAAAAAATCCTACGTAGATGTAACTTCATTATATCCTAAGGTAATGTCAACAAAACCGTTGCCTGAAGGACCTCCCAAGGTGTACAAGGCCAATTTCCCCGTTATAACCAAAGTCCAGGGTCTAATAGATTGCACGGTAGAACCCCCAAGAGCCCTGAAAATCCCAGTTTTAGCTATGAATTGCAATTCTAGATTAATGTTCGGCTTGTGTCGAACATGTATGGAAGAAAGAAATATCGGGGAATGTAAACACGACTCGGAGCAACGGATGTTTAGAGGCACGTTCTGTTCACCCGAGCTTCAAAAGGCTATCAAAAAAGGATACATACTCAAAGAAGTCTATGAAGTATGGGAATTCGAGATGAAAACAGGATTATTCAAAGACTATGTTGGAAGCTTTCTACGAATGAAACAAGAAGCAAGTGGTTTCCCTACAGAGTGCGAAACTGAAGAACAAAAAAGATAATATATTAAAAACTATGAAGAACAAGAAAATATCAAAATGGAATACAATAATATTTCTCATAATCCAGGTTTGAGGTATATATCCAAAATCTTCTTGAATTCCCTATTTGGTAAATGGGGTCAAATAACCGACCTCGCTCAAACCTGTGTTGTAACGGACAGTCAGACATTTCTCAGCTTCCTGCTGTCCCCTCAATATGAGGTATCAACCGTTGTTCCAATCGGACATCGGCATCTTATTGTAACATAGCGGGATGTTGAGAAAGAAAATGCGCCGCTCCCTTTCTCAAACGGTTGCCTTTCCCGCCTTTATATCGTCATGGGCACTACTCAGGCTATATGAACTAATTGAAAAAGTGGGCTACGATAAATTACTGTACGTAGACACTGATTCAATTATGTTTATTCAAAATAAGTATGACCTACCCCCGCTTTATCTTGGAAATTATTTGAGGCAGCTAACTGATGAAATTGAACCTGAATGGGAAATCATTTGGTTTATTGGGTTGGGGTCTAAAAATTACGCGTATCGGAAAAGAGAAATTAGGACGGAAAAAATTGAAGATGTAATGAAAATTCAGGGGATTACTCTTAATTACAGGGTACGTCAAGAAATTAATTTGAACTGTTTTATAATTTACTCATGGAAAATCGGAATAGAAGGTAATATTTTCTTATAATAATATCTGCAGAAAGCCAGGGTTTGTCATCGTGTCACGTACCGAGACGAAAACACATCAGATGACAAACAAAAAGAGACGACGAATTATACAGGACATAACGACACCAGACTTTAAGATACTCCCTTATGGATATTGTGATGAATAAGTGTGTGTGTGTGTGTGTGTCTCAATGGCTAGGAAAGTTGGGTTCGTGTCCATGACGGTATAAAAAGGAAGTCTCTATTGCAACTGGAGTAGTTCTAGTCGAGATGTTGACCTTTCAACACCCTTGTACGCTTTTGGTCGCGGGACACTCCCGCTCTGTAAAACTTACTTTGTCAATCGTTTACTTGAACATCGTAATAAAATGTTTTCTGTTCAGTTTAAAGAAATCGTTTATTGCTATGGAGCGGCGGTACCAACCTTAGTGTATCTAACGTTAAATTTCATCATGGAATTCCAGACAAGGAAACATTTGAGATTCAACCTAATTCATTATTGATTCTTGATGATTTGATGAGTGAAACCAACGCACACGTCGCAGACTATTTACTAAATTCGCACATCATAAAATTTATCTGTAATATTTATTGTACAAAATTTGTTTCCAAAAGGTAAACAAGCACATGATATATCTCTTAATGCTCATTATATCGTAGTTTTTAAAAACCCACGGGATAAGTTACAAATCCAATACTTGGCACGTCAAATTATGCCTCATCATAGCAAGGGTGTTGTAGAGGTATTTGAAAAAGCTACAGTCAAACCTCATTCTTATGTGTTATTTGATTTAACTCAACAAACCCCTGATCCGTTACGTATACGTAGTCAAATTTTTCCAGATGAAAGCATGTATGTGTACACACATGTAAAATACATGAATACTCCAATCATGCTCAGTCGCTTACAAGATGTCGAGCTTGAAGCATCACTAGAAAACGATCCGTACGTTGTGTAAATGCAAAGGCAAAAAACGCAAATTGCTATTACAAAAAGCATCTGGAGGTGTTATTCGCACTGTAGCACAAGTGGCTAAAAATACCATAAAGGGCAACATCCCGCTTTCTCCTCGTCAGAAGCAACGTCTACGTGGTCATAAGAAGACGCTTCGTGTCCTTGCTCTTGCAAAATCCAGTCTTAAGAGCAAACGTAAACTATTAAGTCAAAAGGGTGGTGCACCTTTACCTTTGTTATTAGCGCCCGTATTAAGTGCAGTCGCAGGCAGTTTATTTAATCGATAGTATGGCTACTTCACAGTTTCGAAAAATGATACCCGTTCCTGAAGAGGCATCTGCTCAAATGATTTCTTCTGTTAAATCCAACGAATCACATCAGGCTCGTTTAGACCAAGAAATGCAGGATATATTACAACGCAATGATCTAGCAACCCAAGAAAAATGGAAATTGTACCAGCAAGCTCTGCATCGATACTTGGAACATACCCCTCAAGCACATAAACCAATAGCACTACCTCTAATAGACACGGATCCCTCAATGGCACCAACAAGTCAATCTTCACCATTATTTCAATTCATTCTTGATTCTGTCCCGAAAACACTTAGCCGAAAGACGGGAGTCTTATTAAAACTAATGCATGCATCTAAGCGCATCAGTTGGGATAAGACAGGTGTCGTAACCATAGACAATAATCTTGTTCCTGGGTCCAATATTATCGATCTCGTAAATGAAGTGGTAAGAAAAAGAGCACCACGTAACCCTGTGGGAATTCAAACATTCAAGCAACTGCTTCAGGAAATTAATATTCCTAAAGAATTAATTAATTTTCAATTTGGTGCAGGTATTATAAAGCATCGGATGAAGATAAAGAAACCTAATCGAAAACCAAAGAAACGCAGCATTTAAAAAAATGTATTTAAGCATTATAGAGAATACAAGTTTTAAATCATGTCTTTACGTAGAGTATATTATACATATACGGAACCAGTGTCTTTGGGAACTGTTTCCAAGCTACGAAAGAAAACCAAATTGTCAACAAAAACCATTCAAAAATGGTTAGCTTTACAAGAAGCACATACGTTACTTGTCCCTGCACGAAAAAACTTTCCTCGGAAACAATACTATGTCAATGGTCCTCATGAATTATTTCAAATAGATTTGGCGGATATGCAAAATGTGGCAAAGTATAATCATGGGTATAGATACATTTTATGCGCGGTTGATGTGTTTTCACGTTATGCGACTTGTATTCCTGTTAAGAACAAAACGGGTCCTGTTATGGCTAAAGCCATCACAAAAATTTTGAAATCGGTAAAATTTCCATTCGTTCATTGTCAAACTGATTTAGGAACCGAGTTTTATAATCGTCATGTAAAACGCATCTTTGAAAAGTATCACATCAATCATTATAGTGTCCATTCAGAAATGAAAGCAGCTCTTGTAGAACGATTCATACGCACATTAAAGAAAAAATGTACAAATACTTTACGGCTGAAAATACGTATCGCTACATTGACGTGCTAGACGATCTTGTACATAGTTATACTCACACTATTCATTCCACCATTAAGATGACACCTGCAAACGTTAATGATTCTAATGTAAATCAAATCTGGCAAACCTTATACGGAAACAAAACTAAAACCAAATCCAAATGTAAATCCGGGAGATTATGTTCGGGTTAGCAAATATAAACATAAATTGGAAAAGGGATACTTGCCGAAATGGTCTCGTGAAATCTTTATTGTAGACCAATGTGTGAAAAGTACACCAGTCACCTATAAAATCAAAGACTGGAACGGCGATCCCATTAAGGGAATCTTTTACTCTCAAGAACTTCAAAAAGTCCTTGTAGGGAAAAAGAAAACATATCTCATTGAAAAAGTATTAAAGCGACAAAAAGGTTGGGTCTACGTCAAATGGTTAGGATATCCTCCATATGAATAGCTACAAACAAACGTTCAGTCGACTTCGTGATGTCGTCCGAGCAGGGTTTCAATGAATTTTATGTAACCCTACCACCTAATGCAAGCAGTCACATCTTTGAAAATACAACAGCATCATATACGACTAAACTATGCCAACCAGTCCATTTGACGGGTGACTGGGTGGTGGGTGTAACCAGTATTACAATCCCGTGGAGTTTTTATCTTCAGCACGAGGAAGAAATTATTATTCAAACACGAGGGAAAA
>JAGDQP010074756.1:0-10236 GCA_022664845.1 Lepisma saccharinum | reverse complement strand
TGGAACCATGAAAGTATGGCAACCTCTACCGCCTGGCTGAAGACGAGACAACACTTAAGGATTGCTAAAAGATTCCGTCTGCCTAGCTGAAGACGAGCTGGAACCATGAAAGTATGGCAACCTCTACCGCCTGGCTGAAGACGAGCCGAGATCAGTAATAGTGTTTACCTGCCTGGCTGACGTCGAGCCAACATCTGGAATGGGTAAAAGGGACCCTCTGCTTGCCAAGCTGAAGACGATCAGAAGTTGGTAAAGGAGGTAATGCAAGAAAAGCTGTTAAAGCAAAGCGCAAGGAATATTGTGATAATAAAGCATAATAATAAAAGATTCAGAATTTCAAATTATAATAAGATTTATTAGCGGACTGCTGCCATAAGAAAATGACACACCCAGCAAGGGAGCCAGATGTGTCTCGGCCCGAAGGCCGAGAAGAAGTCATTCAAAACCACTCTAGCTCCGTTTATATACTCTTGAATGCGTGACGTCACAATGTCACTTGATACTATTTAAATGTTCTTTACATACACACATGTTAAAAGGTTTTCAATGTTCAATTCAATTTACAGATTAACTGTCCTTGTATACACACACATATATAATAATTTTTGTTTTATAAAAACACGGAATTCACAATTTTCCGAATCCATATCGTATGTTTGATCCAAACTTGGGTGCGCGCAGGCACTTTTAACATTATATAATTTTGTTATTATGCTTTTGAAGTTTCTATTTCCAATTATTTCGGAATCATTTAATTGTTAGTCCATAGCAATATTATACATATTTATTTGATCTAATAGCCAAATGGTGAATCTATACAAAGCAAATTCAGGGGAAGCGGATGCACTTAATATGTAAAATTGAGACGTTACAATTGTGTAGAAGAGTATTGCCAACAACTGACCTAGAAAGGCGATTCTTATAAAATCAGTCAGATGAGACTTGAAAAATAAACCCGTTGCTGAGATAACTTCGACTTTATAGGTGATCAGTTATCAAACTGTTTCAACCAAATTAGTTTTCACAACTTATACTTGTAACAATATTGGAAAATGTAAAAAAGACATTCGTGGATGTAATGAAGTAGTCAAAGAACCAGTTGATACAGTCGAAGAATGTCTTTTGTAATTGATCAATTAATAGTGAAATCGGAACATTACATAATGATTATTCTTGTTTAGTTTTGAATGTATCACTTTAAACTTACCGATAGACCGTAGCTCAGTTGGTAAAGCATTGTCTTTGCATTCCGCAAGTCTTGGGTTGGTTACCAACTGCCAACTTTCCTCACTGAAAGTTTCCAGGGTATATCCTTAGTTACACGACAAAATGCCGGGTTTGTACCTTCAGCTTCGGTTTGACCGACTCTTTCCTTCAACATTTCCTGAACCATATCACAGCCTGAGCGTTAGATGCCTAGTTCCCAAATTCAATTTATTAAGTCAAACTTCAAGCCCAACGTGTTTTAATGTCAAAAGTGGTGATTTTAAGAGAATCGCATTAAAAAATAGAATTTATATTTTTATAGTATTTATGTTCTCGAATATGGCAAGTTCAGCACTCTTACTAGTTCAGAACTGGATGATGCTCAATTGAAGAGATTCCCGGCATAGATCAAAATCGCATTTTCGGTAAACAACTGGTAAAGATTTAGGTCCACATTTAGATTTAGCTAAAGATCTGTAGTATATTGGGAAATCCTATTACTTTTCTCGTTTTAAACATGATTGCTTGAAGCCGAGCGTTCTAGTTTAGTTACTATTTTGTGAAATAAACTCCAATGGAGTTGGAGAATATCACACGGGGCTTCGTCTGCCAGAAATCTCCACTGACAATTTTTTTATCCGAGCAGGTGTTGACTGTGGAACTACCGCTCCCTATCCAGGAAGCAAGTGGCATCGCTGCCGCCATTCTGAATTCACAATGAATCTTCAACGGCGATTCACCAATACTATAGTACGAGGAATTCGTGTTACAGAGATATAAATCCTCCAAGTACTATCTATTGAATGGCCTGACAACGGAAAAATATCTCGCCCCTCCGATTAGGTTTGGTTGCTATACTCAGTTTCGGTGTTGATAACGATAAAGTGCAACAGCTATGCCGACTTTAAATTCCTCCCAGAAGATTCAGTCTCTTACATTAGAACTGACGGTCGTGCAGCACAGCTAGGACACACCAATAATTTTAAACTTTAATGATCTGGAGATTTCTTCTAATTGGTGGGTAACCCCTGAATCAAATAATAACAAACAACGCAATAAGTAGATTAGAATGAGTAATTTTATATTAGAAGATTTGGAGAATTACAAAGAAATTGCGGCTCCTTCTTTTGAACAGGTTGTTATGAAACTGCTGGTACTTCCGCTTTCTATAGCGCCTGAATTTCGTGATACGTAACACCAACCCACTATAATTATTCTGACCCAATTACGTGGTAACTATTCTTCTTTCGTGGAATGACTTCATCTAGTTTCCAAAGGGTTACTACTGGTGATTACTCCAGAGCAAATAATAACAGAAAACAGATTACTTACTATCTCATAAAATTCTGGGTAAGATCAGAGACAATCACAACGCTAACACACTAGTTGATAGCTGAATATATGTCTTGCCCTATCTTAATTCATTGCTTTCTTTCATATTCCTTGAATACTCGAACTCAGCCCTTATTTTCAATGGATGCATATAAAAATTGATACTAATTCAGTTACCAAGTTCGTCTCTCTTCCCAGAGGAAGTTATGCCTGACATCAAAGCATTGACTTTGACAGTTTACGAACTGATTAAATCTCAAATTGAGTGGCCCAACAATTAAACATTTATAGATCACGCACTGCTGGTTTCTACTGTTAAACTGTGTATACAAGGAAGCGAAGCCTCAATATAAAGGGCCAATTAATTTCAAAACAAATATCCGGATGTACCAGTCACTTCGTTGTATTTGTGGTGTGTTCCCAATCCGGGTCCTTTTCTGCTACAGTGCTCTTCTCACGTAGGCTGGAATGCACCACAAGGATAATTCTTTTTTCTGGCTGAAGACGACTATTCCTGCTTGCTCTGAAGCACTCAATTTTCAATACATAGAAATCATATACAGAATTAACAAATACAAAATAAAATAAAATACCTATGAACAATAATTGATTAGTAGATAGAAAAAGAAATGTAGAGAGGTGTCTGCCGGCAGTAGCTATAAGAATTAGAAAGAAAATAATTATTAATTACATACAATTTAAAATATAACTCGTTACGTATGCACTTTCCCAATTTCCATTTTGGTATGCAAATTCTTACAGTATTAAAAGTTTTTTTTTTCGATAAAAAAAAGGTGATGTAGATAGAATGCATTTAACGAAATATAGTATATTACATAATATGAAAAGACTAATGCTCACACACAACTGCAAGAAACTTTAATAGTCGTCCCAACAAATTAAGGCTCTTCAGCCAATTAAACACTAAACACAAGAATTTAAGTAACATTAGTAAATTAATTTTAATAGCCATTTATTGTTTAGCTTTCAACTTAAATAGTTGTAGAGGAACATCAATTTTTGGAGTATTAGGTGCCACCTTTTGATATTATGCGTAATTATAGCAATGGTTGTGCTATTCAATTCACATTATGGTAAATTAATGTTGTTTTACAATTTTGTTAATTAACTTTTCAAAATATTTACATGCAAAATAAAATACCCTATAACAGTGTATTTCAACCGCGGATCCGCGATACTATTATATCAGTCCTCGGCAAATGAATATATTCAATTATTTAACACTTATTTGTTAGATTTCGACAGTTCAAAATTAAGATAAAAGGTAGGGTTTGGGCTTTTGGGTATTTTATATAAGGAGAAGAAAATTTAGAAAAGTAATAACCTTACATAATTATATATCCCAAATATATATATATATTTTTTTTCCAAAAATCAGGATGTCAATTTGTCGGGGTCTGTGTTACCAAGGGGTACGCGCTGTTCTAATGTTTGCATACAGCTCAAATTTCTCAAGCTGAAATCAAAGAGAATTTTCAACTGAGACGTTCAGTGAAAACCCGAAAACGATATTTCAAGTGGTTATCGATATACTGTATATCTAAATAACTATTAACACCCCACGAGAAAGGAATATGGGGGGGGGGAGAGTTCGGTACAAAACGTGAAGAAATTCATAAACTACTTTCAGATACCAACATTATATAGCATTGTTCAAGTAATTTCTGCGTGGGGTTCTGTGGTACCCTTGGGTACGCAGAATATCGACTTCCGATGTTCATGCGACTCGTTTATAAACAAAATGTACAGCACATACAGAGTTACATTCAGTGAAAATTTGAAGTGGATAAGTTAAACAGTTCTCAAGATCTGATTTTTAAATGTTTCACCCCATGGTAACAAGGCATGGGGTACGGTACGAAGGCGATGAGCGACTCAAAAATGAAACATGAATTTCATCACATTGTATTAAAATATAATTCATAGAAGTTTCCAGGGGTACGTGTGTGGGCTCCTGGGGTACCTTGGGACACCCAGAATATCGACTATCGAATTTCGTAAAATGAGTTTATAAACAGAATGTACCCAATACTATTCAGTGTTATATTAAGTAAACATTTGAAAAAACTAAATTAACGGTTACTGTGATATGGCGTTTTCAATATTTGTACCCTGTGATAACAAGGCATAGGGACCTCGGGTTAGCCGAGAGGTAGTGCGCTCGCTTTCTGTGCGCTCAATTCTCGTGAACGGAGTGATTTGGAGCCTACCATACCAAAAACTGTAGGTCGCAGCATTAGAATATCGACACCTCGTTTAGGACATTGATACCAATTCAATCAGTAAGAAACAAAATACGGGCTATAGTAAGAAGACGATAAGCCACTGCAAAATTAACGATTGGTTCCATCACATTGTATTAAACTATATTCCAGGGGACTCAGGGGTACCTTGTGAGGTTCTCTGGTTTTCTCAGAAGGTATTTTATATTGTGTTGATTAGATTACTTATACTTTAAATGATGAAAAAGAGGGGAAACCCTCGAAACAGTCACGATGATCAGCTGCGGAGTTCGAACCCAACTATCTACCCATTTCCGCTCCGAACTTTACGTCGTTACCTCCTGGACTACGAGGATCGAGGAAGTTTCCACCGAAGCAGCTAGTACTCTCAGTTGCAAATAAGTAATGGCTGCTGTAGACTACAAAGAAAAGTAAACAAACCAACACCTTGTTTTAATAATATTTTCGAGGAATTTAATAGAGAGTTCAGCAAATTATTATAAAAAGTTCAAATGAGATAACATGGGCAATATGCAATTGACAAATATTCCGGGAATCAGGGAGGAAAAGGTATTTTTTTAAAAGGAAGAGTGGCAACAGATTACGCAAGTGTACAATACAAATAGACTCAATTTATCTATTAAATATTATTGAATGTTGGACTTAACTATTTTCTAAACCCCATTTTCAAATTTGTGTTATTTTTAATATTTTAGCTAGGATAGTTTAGCATGCATATTGTACCGTACTGTCAACAATTTAGGTGATAGCTATTCCTAGTATTTAAAATAAGGAATATTTAAACACAATAAGAACAATATATTTCATTTACGAAAACTTCCGAATGTCTGTTACAAACATACTGTTCTGTTTTAGTTTCCGTTCCATTTATTGGCAACTTTAAAATAATGTTGTCTGTTCACCGTATAAACAACAACCAATATTTGTATTCAGTGATTCCGCCAGAATCCCGTTATGGGGTATCACCCGCCAAATTCTAAATAACTGCCGAAAAACTTTAAAATATTTGCGTTCAAAAATCGATAGAAACCGTGCAAAACTCCACTCGCACACTCTTAATTTTGACTTTACACAACGCTAAACTGAAAATCCTGGCGGAATCTGTTTTTATTTTTCAAATATTAAAACAAGTGTAAAAGAGAAAGTTAATATGAGTTGAAAAGTTGCATATGCTTTCTATTATAAAAATAACCAACTTACAGATTAGAATTTTTTCTCTTTCGGTCCTAATAGATTAAGCGTACCATTAAGGCGGCATGTAAGAAAGGAAGCCGAAACTTTTGCCACGTTACACCAAATAGAATAAGTAAGCAAAAGATCACACCACATACCTAAGACGAAACTCGATATGAAAGACTTGCTATTTCCTGCAGTATGTTAATGATATTGATTATTGCATAATGCACAAATTTGGATTACTGCCTGAAGTTTTCATCAAACCAGTTTGTAGATCCAGAGGCTATAAAGTACAGGGAATAGCAAACAAATTCCTTCCTTGAATGGAATCGGTCATTGTTAAAAGGGTGTATGTGCTACTAAACATACATAGCACAAATCCTCTTTTAACACTGACCGATTCAATTATATTTCCAATGAATTAATTGATTAGATCAGAAATCTATAAAAAGGAATAAAAATATGCAATTGAAATATTTTCCGGATCATTAAGGGAGGAAAATCCATATTTTAAATAAACACACACTAGCTCTTTTGACTTTTAACTAAATACACCTACCGGACCCTTAAGATGCCTAATTGGTTTTCGTTATTGATATTTTGTTCTCGTTTCCATATACCTAATATTCAAGACAGAAGATAATCAAAATTCATGACTTTATAAATTTAAACGCTCATGTCTGGAGAACCGACCACAAAATTCACAATATGTGTTTCTATTACAATGAGAAGTCAGTTTCTCTTAAGAAATTTTTAATATTATTCAAACACCCAGTTTTAGTACCCATAGTGTACCACAGAACCCGTACCCTTGCATTTCCTTAGATTATAGTTCATACAATGTGATAGAATTGATGGTTAGTTTGAGACTGGGTAACCATCTTATTACCCTACCCCAGAGTTCCACCAATTGTTGTCCTAGAGGCCTGCTGTTGGGTAGGCGCAAAATAAGCAATTGAACCTACAAACTGATAAAACTGGTCCGCGTTTGAAACTAGTTTGCGTAACGCTGCCCTACCCCATTCCTTACCATGGTGTCAAATGTTTACTACGTCATTTCTCGGTAACCGTTTAATTTATCAACTTCAAATTTTCGCTTATGCATGTCTATAAACGAATCGGGCGATCTACAATAGCCAACAGTATGGTTATCCCAAAGTACACAAGAACCCCACGCAGATTCATTTACAATTTCCTGTGGCTGATAGTTTAAAATAACACGATCATATCCACATTTAATTTTGAAGTAGCTCATCGTCTTATTACTGTACCCCATTCCTTGTTACCAAGGGGTAAAAACGTTTACGACGTCACACCGCGAGAACCATTTAATATAGCTTCTTAATAATTTCACGTAATGTACACTTGCATTGTACTGTAAATTCTGTTCATGTACTTATCTGATAAAGTCTGATAATCGATATTGTGGGACTCGAGAATAACCCAAAACCCTACATAGGTTCCCGCTAAAATTACCGTGAGCAATACTTTATTTAATTATATTGGCGTCTGTAAGTAGTTTTCACATTCCTTCCCGTTTCGTACCAAAACAATACAAGCCCATTTTTCTTGGGGTGTCGATACTTATTCAGTGCAATCTTGATAACCACTTAAAATATCGTGTTGGGTTTTCACTGAATGTCTCAGTTAAAGTCTCTCATTGATTTCTACTTGAAAATTTCGATCTGTATGCATAAATTAGAACAGCGCGTACCCGTTGGTACCCCAGAACTCTACAAATTGACCCTTGATGCTTGCAAAAAATTTCGATTTGGATACGTAATTATGCAAGGTTATTACTTTTCTAAATTTTCTTCTCCTTATATATAATACCAAAGAACCCAAACGTTACCAGATAAAATTAACATTTATGTTTTAAAACATCTTAAATGTGAATTTCTGCTGGCATTTTTCGAGCGTTAAAGTCACCCTTTTCTTACTCACTGGCACCTTACCGGTCCTTGAAAGTTTATCCCAGTAGTTTGCCGGTCCGTGAGTATTGAAAGGTTGAAAAACACTGCTCTATAGAAATTTGCAAAGGGATCAAAAATTTTTAGTTAAATTTTTATGTTTTTTTTTTGTTGTATGTAATTCATTCTATACAATAAATGTAATTAAATTTACAATCATTACACGTAATTATATAGAACATAGTAATCTAAAATTAAGTGAGTAACGGTTTCTCCAAATAGATTGACAACATTTCGTGACTAAATTTACAGAAACATTTTCAAACTATTCCTCCCATCTTTGGGAAAGCATGTATGTGAAATACTCTGAAATTGTTCAGAAACGTAATTAACAGTGTAGTTATTTTTTGAGCATATTTTTAACCCTGGACTCAATTCAGTTTAAATAATATGGAAACGCATGCACAGTACTTATAATGAAAGAGTACTTTCGTTTTCGTGGGCATAAATGTGTCATTTCAAAGCTAAAAGCTCGTCACTTTTCTTGCTATATAACGAAGTATGATACAGAGTTTATGATGTTATATAGAATTGTTTCAGGCCTTAGGATACTGTACTTTTCCATTGCTTGTATCCCAGTCGTGCGAAATATTTAAGAAAAACAAAGCCAGGGAATATTTTTGCACAATGTGCAAATCCAACCTATGAACTCAGAACACTGCTCATACATCTATAAGTAGCCTATAAAATTCAGAGCATTTCAACAAAAATGTGCTCAAAAATATGAAAACATATTTCACATTATAAACTTTATAAATAATGATACAAAGTTCTCCTTTTATTTCACATTATTCAGAACATAATTATGTTAGATCCTTACATATTGCAACAGTCAATTTTTTAAAGGAAGAGAATCAGAAAAAAAAATATTTATTTAGATAAAGTGAAAAAAATAAGAATGATATATCTTTTATTGCTATTTCCTGTGTCAGTCTCAGTCTTAAATTTTATGTCCGTATATTACTAAAGAAGAAAACATCTTTTGTATTGCTCTATACGAACTTAAGAACATCAATATAATAAATAGGGACATTTCTTCGTTTACAACCCCTAATTTAGATTCAGCACTCAACCCTCCCGTTTTTCGCTGATTGAATTCACCCCCGGCCCTGTCTCCATTTTCGCTATTCTGGGTTTTCCCTTCTCTTCCTTGTTGTCCGTATGAATTTTACGGAGCATGTAGGAGGATGGGGTGAGACAACAAAAACGTACATTCGAAAGGGAAGCGAAACAACCCCCCATCTCTTATCGAACTCATCCTTTTGAAGAAAAAGCTCTCTTACAATTCACTAGCAGCATTGAGAATTCAGTAAACATGGTCCTCTTCCCGGCTTTTTTCCCGCTTTCGTTTTTATTTTTATACTTTTTCAATTCCTGTACACACTCTTTCATCTTTGTCTATTTTTTTTCTTCCTTTCGTGTTCAGTCCCTTTCATTTCCTTCTCTACTTTTTCTAGTCCCTAATGTTTATTCCATCCTTCTACTCGTTTTCTAACCTTATAATTCTCTTTCTCCCTTGTAACTTGGTTCACCCTCCTATCTTTGTACTGTTTTTCCTTTACATAGCATTTATACAGGCATTCATGAGCGAATACAAATCTCGTCTGTACACAGGTTGCTGTGGACCTCAATCAATCAAATGATCATGTTCATTCGATACACAGACAGAGCTTTTTAGTTAATACCCTTCCCTTTTCACCGCATTACCTTATACAACCGGTTTTCTCCCTTGTTTGTAATTCACCCTTCTCCAACCTCGCTACCTCTTATTAGCTATGATAGGGTGTGTGTAATATCTATCTCTTTGCGTGTGAGGGTAAAACCACACGAGCTTTTTACGGGTTTGTTTACCTATAAAAACTGAAACCAATAATGAACGTTTTTCTTGTTATTTGAACAGTTGCAATGGTTTTGGGGTGAATAGACTTCAACAATTCTTTTTCTCCCCTTTTCTTCTATTTTGCTTTAGTTAATTAATCAGTTGTCTCATATAGAAGCTAATTTATCCTGTTATCTGGCGCAGGCATCATCACACATCTGTAAGTTGAGGAAACAAGCATCGTACAACCATTATACGCTGTTTAATGCTCAATTTACGTAAACAGGAATTAAAACAGTATTGCCTTTCTAGCAGTCATTGTCGAGTGTAGTGATAGCAGAGCAAATTGTTAATTAATTGTTTTACGTTTTCGGATAATCAGTTAGTGCCAGATCATATTTATGTAGTTCTTAAGAATTTCATTGTATGTTATTTTATATCTTTGTTTTAATTCTTTACATATTGTCGA